>JASPKZ010006149.1:0-20667 GCA_030220185.1 Diploptera punctata | reverse complement strand
GGACCATTGTCCACCCAGCATCATGAGGCATTTTTGTAGCTGCAATAAGTAGCGGTTCCAGGTTAAGAAAACCAATTAAAATGGCTGAGGGATCCGCAAGCTGACGACATGCCACCCCATTACTAGCTGGATGATCGTCTATTTCTGTAATTTACACGTGGATGTGAAGCCAGCAGCCGAATAGTAGGCCAAGGACCTTCTAGGCCTCTCGCGATTTGGAGTTTTGTTTTTTAATAGAGCGATTTTCTAGTATGTAGTTAACAAGTAAAGAAAGGATTTTGAAAATATTACGATTTTTATGTTACCTCACAGAACACGAAAAAATCTATAAGAGTTTGTAACTGTTTAAAATATTCATTCTACATTACGTACCTATGCCAGCTGAAGCCTATCACAAGAACCCATTACATAGTTAAAATTCTTGAAAAACAAACTGATGATTTAGAAGGGTACATTATTTGGAAATTGCATTTCGACTGCATTGATTTGCATGCAGCTTAAGTGGGCATCTCTTAATTCGTTATTTACTAAAAATGTCAGTAACAAGTTAAGCTCTCTCGCTTGGTCAAGGTTAGTTCCCACGAAGTGTTTAAATATTCAAGATTGCGTGATTTAATTTTCCGTTTTTTCTTAATGTAGGTCTGCGTACACTTCTTAGGCTAAACTTTACAACCTGTGACGCGATTTCTTTAATTCCTTCATGGACTCCTGTGAAATTTTATTTTTAGGGTTCCATTTTTCAAATTATTTCCCACCATTTACAATGATTTTTACATTTTTCGATCCAATATTTCAATATATTTTTCCTATGATATTTACCTACATACGTAGCATGAATACGTGGTAGCCATATTGATTTTAACGAATATTCTATGTAACAACAAAGACATGCTCCAGTGAAGTCAACATAGAGTATGTGTTATTTAACTGTACACATATACTTCAGAAATTCAGAACTTACTATTTATTGTTTAGCGTTGAATGAATTCTTTCACAGGTTAGAGTGCTTAAATTGTATTAGGTTAGCTTTCAGGTTGGTCTTTCACAGGTTAGAGTACTTAAATTGCGTTAGGTTAGCTTTTAGGTTCGTTAAATATCGTGTATATGTTGGCTGCATTCCGTGATTCCATAGTGTAAACCGCTTCGTGTTTGTTGGCGCATGAGCGTTGTGTATACTTGGAGCTTAAAAAATACTTTTCGCATCACATGTTTAAAGTATTTCCTCTTTTTTCAGTCACACTGGTTTTTATTACTTATACAATTTTTGTCACTATTTGACATAAATCTCGTTAATTTATTTTCAAAACCATATTAATGACAAACGTAAACAAACTTAGTAAAAATCCACAAATTGAATAATACTAAAGTAGGCCTACAGTGATTTTGAGATCAAACTCAAAACTATTCCCCATTATTTCTGTTGATGTAGAGAGATAACTTTCTTTGTACAAAGACATAACTAACTAATTACTCACTGGACCTATCGAACACTATGTTGATGAACATGAATACTCCATACATCCCTAATCTGGAGAAATGCATTCCAAATCATCCTCTGTATAATCTACATCCTCATTACATTAATTAGGTTGTGTAATAAAATACCAGGTGTAGCCCACTATGAAAATTCTTATTTAAGAACGGCCTTTTTAATGTTATATCACTGAATGAGAAAATCTCAAATCAGAGACTACAATATCTCACTTCATAAGAAAATGTCGCACAACGCGCTACAGTGACAAAATGGAAGTGGGCTGGCCACGTAGCGAGACAGCAATACGGCAGATAGGCACAAGAAACCACCCTGTGTGGCTCTTACACAGGCAGAAGTTCATAAGGAAGACCCAGGCGCAGATGGGCAAACAATTTCAAGCTAGAACTAGGAGTCCAATGGTCCACCACCGCCCGCAATAGAGGTGTGTGGAAGGAGGCATTGAGCAACATCAAAAAAAAAAGTGTGAACGATCAGTGCCTGAACGTAAGTACAACCAATATGATAACCATACTAGCAGATCCGATTCATAAATTGCGAGATAGAAGACAAAATTGCATCATTGAAAATTAAATAAAGCAAAAACCAAATCACAAACTGCACAATATTGTATTTTAAATCATACGATATCCGTTCAGGTGGAGTTGCTTCCCGTATGAACTACATGGTATTTGAGCTTATCCCTCTAGTAGGAGGTCCTAGCCCTACATGCGGCACAGTGGCTTTATTCTTTCATTCATAAAAAACGGAGGTAGCGCCGACATTTAATTTTTTTCCTCGAGAAACAATGCTGCCGATATGAGGTATGTATAACTTTTTTCTGTACATTGTAAGATTTCTATTTATAGCAACATATCATGAATGGGTTTTAAGAGTAAGTAAAGCTCATTTAAACGTTTTGCTTCGGGATAATATACAGAATATTCTTAATATATTGTTTTGTCTAATGCCACCAGGTTGTCGTTTATGACATTTCTGGTTTTTTCCCATGGCATTGGCGGAATTGTAATCCATTTCTTAGGTAGGGGCACCTGGAAGCCGGAGTTATGTTACCCCGATGATATGATGTGCGATAAATGATAATGTAGTACCAGGAGAGTTTTTAACCCAAAATTAACCTAAATTCCAGATCATGGGCAACCATAGGAATAATTTCCTTTAAGGAAAAATCCCTATGGTTTGGCCGGGAATCGAACCCGGGACCTCATGAACTGTAGTCAGGAACCCTGACCACTAGCTCATGAGGCTGGACAATATTGGTTAAGTTAAAATGAGTCACGTCAGGTATTTTGGTTATTATGTTGGCGAAAGTTGGGTGGTAAAAGATTTGAGAGCTTTGATATATTTTTTTTTCCTCACACCGTTACATTTTAATGACGTAAACACTAGGGTGGGCCGAGAAAAGTAATTTTTTTTTATTTCGAACTTCTAATAGCGCGGAAACGTTGCCAATTTTATAGACAAATGAAAGGAAAAAAAAATATGAAAATCGGTTGACATCTTCCGGTCGCGTAAAGGCTCTAACGTTTGACAAAATATGAAAGAAAAATTAATTTTGAGATTATTTCTTTAATTTTTAATTAGATGTTTTCTTAATATAATCATTTGTAACGTCTTCAAATAGAGCCTAAAAACATTGTGTTTTAATTTGCTTTAGATCAATTGATATCTTCCGATCGCGCATAAGCTCCAAAATTTGACACAAGAATGAACAAGTTATATTTTTACGCATTCTTGGTATTTGATAAATAACTTTCAGAGTATTTATTGTCAGATCCCACGTGTTTAGCAAAAATCAGCAATACCTACCTTATATTAAAAAAATTGCAAAAATGAAGTTTTTTTTCATATTTTGCCGAACTTAAGAGCCTTTGCACGGCCGGAAGATGTCAACCAATTTTGATTATTTTTACCCGCTTTATATTAGCTTGACCTGTATCTATCTATCTATCTACGTAACTGAATTTTTCAACGCGATTTTCACCCACTTAAAATAATCGGATCGACTTGAAATTTTGTATACTTGTAAAGGACCCGTGACAATACAATAATTTCATATTTATTTTCTAAAACCCTGGACAGAATCATCAGAAAATATAAAAAAAGTGTCTTTGTATTTATGTAACGGAATCTTTGAACACGATTTTCACCCACTTAGAAACATTGGATCGACTTGAAACTTTGTATAGTTATAAAGGACGTGTGACACTACAATAAATTCATATTTTGTTTCTAAAATCCTGGCCAGAATCATCAGAAAAAAAAATGAAAACTGGTATAATAGGTTGCGGACTTGTCGACTTTTTAGTCAATCGTTGTAAGAGCTCAATTGGTAGAGCGGTGAACGTAGTGATATATAATTTCAGTAAACCATAGGTCGCTGGTTCAAATCCGGCTGGGGAGGGCTTTTTTTTTTTTTAGAAGAGTAATACTTTTAGCTCATACTACAAGTGTCGAATTAGAAGATTTAGATTTTACATTTTATCTTATTCTGTAAAATATAATCATCAGAAAATAAAAAAAAGTGTCTTTGTATTTATGTAACGGAATCTTAGAACACGATTTTTCACTCACAAGAAACATTGGATCGACTTGAACTTTGTATAGTTATAAAGTTCCTGTGACTCTACAATAATTTCATATTTTGTTTCTAAAATCCTGGCCAGAATCATCAGAAATAAAAAAAATGAAAACTGGTATAATAGTTGCGGACTTGTCGAGTTTTTAGTCAATCGTCGTAAGGTTCAATTGTAGAGCGGGTGAACGTAGTGTATATAATTTCAGTAAACCATAGGTCGCTGGTTCAAATCCGGCTGGTAGGGCCTTTTTTTTAGAAGAGTAATACTTTTAGCTCATACTACAATGGTATCGAATTAGAAGATATTTACATTTTTATCTTATTCTGTAAAATATTAAAACTAAAAAGTTAAAAATAAAAATAATATTTTTAAAAAAACTAAAAACAGCACGCTTTATTAGAACACCGAACTCAAAAATGGAAAATAATTTTATTTTTCCAACACGCTTAGGATAAATTACAATGGTCAACAAAAAAAATCATCTCCAACAGATATAGATAAAATTGGGTTATCAACAAAAAGAAAATTATTTTACCTCAAAGCGTGGGGTGCTTTTATGATTTTATATTTTTTTCTTATAGAGCTTGTTTTTATTTTAAAGTCTTTATTATCAAATTGTTTAAATTGATCTCGAGAACCCCACTCTTTGATGGTCAATTATTTCTTTTGTTGATAACTTAGTTTATTCTATATTTGTGGGATGATTTTTTTTGTTGACCATTTTATTTTATCTAATCGTGGTGGACATAAAATTATTTTCCATTTTTGAGTTCGGTGTTCTAATAAAGCGTTTGCTGTTTTAGTTTTTTTACAAGTATTATTTATTTTTTACTTTTTTGTTTTAATATTTCTAAGAATAAGATAAAAATGTAAATATCTTCTAATTCGATACCATTGTAGTATGAGCTAAAAGGTATTACTCTTCTAAAAAAAAGGGCCTCCCAGCCGGATTTGAACCAGGCGACCTATGGTTTACTGAAATTATATTCACTACGTTCACCGCTCTACAAATTGAACCTTACGACGATTGACTAAAAACTCGACAAGTCCGCAACCTATTATACCAGTTTTCATTTTTTTTTTTTCTGTGATTCTGGCCAGGATTTTAGAAACAAAATATGAAAATTATTGTAGAGTCACAGGAACTTTATAACTATACAAAGTTCAAGTCGATCCAATTGTTTCTATGTGAGTGAAAATCGTGTTCTAAGATTCCGTTACATAAATACAAAGACACTTTTTTTATTTTTCTGATGATTAATATTTTACAGAATAAGATAAAAAATGTAAATATCTTCTAATTCGATACATTGTAGTATGAGCTAAAATATTATTCTCTCTAAAAAAAAAAAAAGCCCTCCCCAGCCGGATTTGAACCAGCGGACCTATGGTTTACTGAAATTATATATCACTACGTTCACCCGCTCTACCAATTGAGCTCTTACAACGATTGACTAAAAAGTCGACAAGTCCGCAAACCTATTATACCAGTTTTCATTTTTTTTTCTGATGATTCTGGCCAGGATTTTAGAAACAAATATGAATTTATTGTAGTGTCACACGTCCTTTATAACTATACAAAGTTTCAAGTCGATCCATGTTTCTAAGTGGGTGAAAATCGTGTTCAAAGATTCCGTTACATAAATACAAAGACACTTTTTTTATATTTTCTGATGATTCTGTCCAGGGTTTTAGAAAATAAATATGAAATTATTGTATTGTCACGGGTCCTTTACAAGTATACAAAATTTCAAGTCGATCCGATTATTTTAAGTGGGTGAAAATCGCGTTGAAAAATTCAGTTACGTAGATAGATAGATAGATACAGGTCAAGCTAATATAAAGCGGGTAAAAATAATCAAAATTGGTTGACATCTTCCGGCCGTGCAAAGGCTCTTAAGTTCGGCAAAATATGAAAAAAAACTTCATTTTTGCAATTTTTTTAATATAAGGTAGGTATTGCTGATTTTTGCTAAACACGTGGGATCTGACAATAAATACTCTGAAAGTTATTTATCAAATACCAAGAATGCGTAAAAATATAACTTGTTCATTCTTGTGTCAAATTTTGGAGCTTATGCGCGATCGGAAGATTCAATTGATCTAAAGCAAATTAAAACACAATGTTTTTAGGCTCTATTTGAAGACGTTACAAATGATTATATTAAGAAAACATCTAATTAAAAATTAAAGAAATAATCTCAAAATAATTTTTCTTTCATATTTTGTCAAACGTTAGAGCCTTTACGCGACCGGAAGATGTCAACCGATTTTCATATTTTTTTTCCTTTCATTTGTCTATAAAATTGGCAACGTTTCCGCGCTATTAGAAGTTCGAAATAAAAAAAATTACTTTTCTCGGCCCACCCTAGTGTTTACGTCATTAAAATGTAACGGTGTGAGGAAAAAAAAAATATATCAAAGCTCTCAAATCTTTTACCACCCAACTTTCGCCAACATAATAACCAAAATACCTGACGTGACTCATTTTAACTTAACCAATATTGTCCAGCCTCATGAGCTAGTGGTCAGGGTTCCTGACTACAGTTCATGAGGGTCCCGGTTCGATTCCCGCCAAACCATAGGGATTTTTCCTTAAAGGAAATTATTCCTATGTTGCCCATGATCTGGAATTTAGGTTAATTTTGGGTTAAAAACTCTCCTGGTACTACATTATCATTTATCGCACATCATATCATCGGGGTAACATAACTCCGGCTTCCAGGTGCCCCTACCTAAGAAATGGATTACAATTCCGCCAATGCCATGGGAAAAAAAACAGAAATGTCATAAACGACAACCTGGTGGCATTAGACAAAACAATATATTAAGAATATTCTGTATATTATCCCGAAGCAAAACGTTTAAATGAGCTTTACTTACTCTTTAAAACCCATTCATGATATGTTGCTATAAATAGAAATCTTACATGTACAGAAAAAAGTTATACATACCTCATATCGGCAGCATTGTTTCTCGAGGAAAAAAATTAAATGTCGGCGCTACCTCCGTTTTTTATGAATGAAAGAATAAAGCCACTGTGCCGCATGTAGGGCTAGGACCTCCTACTAGAGGGATAAGCTCAAATACCATGTAGTTCATACGGGAAGCAACTCCACCTGAACGGATATCGTATGATTTAAAATACAATATTGTGCAGTTTGTGATTTGGTTTTTGCTTTATTTAATTTTCAATGATGCAATTTTGTCTTCTATCTCGCAATTTATGAATCGGATCTGCTAGTATGGTTATCATATTGGTTGTACTTACGTTCAGGCACTGATCGTTCACACTTTTTTTTTTTGATGTTGCTCAATGCCTCCTTCCACACACCTCTATTGCGGGCGGTGGTGGACCATTGGACTCCTAGTTCTAGCTTGAAATTGTTTGCCCATCTGCGCCTGGGTCTTCCTTATGAACTTCTGCCTGTGTAAGAGCCACACAGGGTGGTTTCTTGTGCCTATCTGCCGTATTGCTGTCTCGCTACGTGGCCAGCCCACTTCCATTTTGTCACTGTAGCGCGTTGTGCGACATTTTCTTATGAAGTGAGATTTTGTAGTCTCTGATTTGAGATTTTCTCATTCAGTGATATAACATTAAAAAGGCCGTTCTTAAATGAGAATTTTCATAGTGGGCTACACCTGGTATTTTATTACACAACCTAATTAATGTAATGAGGATGTAGATTATACAGAGGATGATTTGGAATGCATTTTCTCAGATTAGGGATGTATGGAGTATTCATGTTCATCAACATAGTGTTCGATAGGTCCAGTGAGTTAATTAGTTAGTTATGTCTTTGTACAAAGAAAGTTATCTCTCTACATCAACAGAAATAATGGGGAATAGTTTTGAGTTGATCTCAAAATCACTGTAGGCCTACTTTAGTATTATTCAATTTGTGGATTTTTACTAAGTTTGTTTACGTTTGTCATTAATATGGTTTTGAAAATAAATTAACGAGATTTATGTCAAATAGTGACAAAAATTGTATAAGTAATAAAAACCAGTGTGACTGAAAAAAGAGGAAATACTTTAAACATGTGATGCGAAAAGTATTTTTAAGCTCCAAGTATACACAACGCTCATGCGCCAACAAACACGAAGCGGTTTACACTATGGAATCACGGAATGCAGCCAACATATACACGATATTTAACGAACCTAAAAGCTAACCTAACGCAATTTAAGTACTCTAACCTGTGAAAGACCAACCTGAAAGCTAACCTAATACAATTTAAGCACTCTAACCTGTGAAGAATTCATTCAACGCTAAACAATAAATAGTAAGTTCTGAATTTCTGAAGTATATGTGTACAGTTAAATAACACATACTCTATGTTGACTTCACTGGAGCATGTCTTTGTTGTTACATAGAATATTCGTTAAAATCAATATGGCTACCACGTATTCATGCTACGTATGTAGGTAAATATCATAGGAAAAATATATTGAAATATTGGATCGAAAAATGTAAAAATCATTGTAAATGGTGGGAAATAATTTGAAAAATGGAACCCTAAAAATAAAATTTCACAGGAGTCCATGAAGGAATTAAAGAAATCGCGTCACAGGTTGTAAAGTTTAGCCTAAGAAGTGTACGCAGACCTACATTAAGAAAAAACGGAAAATTAAATCACGCAATCTTGAATATTTAAACACTTCGTGGGAACTAACCTTGACCAAGCGAGAGAGCTTAACTTGTTACTGACATTTTTAGTAAATAACGAATTAAGAGATGCCCACTTAAGCTGCATGCAAATCAATGCAGTCGAAATGCAATTTCCAAATAATGTACCCTTCTAAATCATCAGTTTGTTTTTCAAGAATTTTAACTATGTAATGGGTTCTTGTGATAGGCTTCAGCTGGACATAGGTACGTAATGTAGAATGAATATTTTAAACAGTTACAAACTCTTATAGATTTTTTCGTGTTCTGTGAGGTAACATAAAAATCGTAATATTTTCAAAATCCTTTCTTTACTTGTTAACTACATACTAGAAAATCGCTCTATTAAAAAACAAAACTCCAAATCGCGAGAGGCCTAGAAGGTCCTTGGCCTACTATTCGGCTGCTGGCTTCACATCCACGTGTAAATTACAGAAATAGACGATCATCCAGCTAGTAATGGGGTGGCATGTCGTCAGCTTGCGGATCCCTCAGCCATTTTAATTGGTTTTCTTAACCTGGAACCGCTACTTATTGCAGCTACAAAAATGCCTCATGATGCTGGGTGGACAATGGTCCCATATTGGCCGAAATTCCATGAGAAAATGTTTTTCCCCATGGAAACTAGAACCAGCGCAAGTCCCATAGCTCTGCATCAAGGGATCTTGCCTTAACCACTCGGCTACGGTGCGGGACGTATTCCTTTATCGGACAAATTATAGGCCTATATTGTATAGGTCTGTATCACATATGTCTCATGTGGGGATATGGGTGCTCCTAGTGAGAAATTCTTACCCAAGCTGATTTCCTTACGCTTATAATCCAATGAGAGTCCACCGCTGTGGTCTCGAGGTAGCGTGCTGCCTTGTCACGCAGCGGGCCCGGGTTCGATCTCCGGTCGGGACAGTTTTTCTGGGTGAGGTTTTTCTCACCTGTAATACAAATGTCAGGAAAACTTTAAGGCCCAAACGGTCCCCGAAATCACATGACCATCATCCTTATCATTATCATCATCCTCCACCGGTGTGAAAAGCAACGGGAAGCTATCACACCTACAATTCCATAGTAAAGCTGCAAAGCATAACATGAAAATGCAGTGAAAGACCTGCCCTCGGGCAGAATTACTATGGTTGGATGACCCAGTGATATCAACGAGTAGCATGTGGTTAGCATATCACCTCAATGAGACATATAGGAGGCAACTAAGGTATTAATTGGATGAATGAATGTAGGTTAAATACGCAGAGATGCCTTTTTATTCAAGGTGTGGGTTCTTTTACAAGCCTGAAAATTTTCAGACTCAGGGCTTAAAGTCCCTCCCAGAGGAGTTGACCCTTGGATTTTTTTATCCTAAAAATCTATCTGCCTCGGTTGGGTTTGAACCCGCGATCCTCAGGACTAGAGGGAAAGAAGATAACCACTCGGCCATCGCGCCCAACGCCAGTCAAATTAGTTGTCATACTGTATTATCTCTTAAGATCGCAGTGCTAGGGTAGTTTGCCCTCCCAATAAAATACAATAGGCTATAATAATTACCGGGACTGTATTAGTTGATTAAGAGAGAAAGTAGCTATTGCGGTTATTTTCATGAAAACTTTTGAATTTTTTTTTAAATATTCAACCTTCCTACTTACTAATAAAATCTGCTAACGCTCTAGCGACCGATTGTTTTTAACGCAACAGAATTCGACATGTAGCAATCAATTTAAAACATTGTGATGGAGATTAATAAAGATCTTAGCAAAATTTTGAGACCAAAGATATGCGAATGGAGAAGACTAGAGACTATACAACTGTGAGCTGCATGATTTTTATAGCAAATCAGATATAATAAGAAAAGTTAAGTCTCGTAGGCAGAGGTTGACAGGACATGTGGCACGAACAGGGATTAAATGAGAGGAATAGAAACTTCTTTCAGCAAAACCAGAGAGAAAACGCCAATTTGATAGACCAAATGTGATGTTGTAGAATAAGTTCTTAGATTTGAGGGATATAAACTGTACAGGGGATGATAGAAAAAGTTTCCGCAGGATAGAAATGTTTGGAGAGCTTATGTGCCAGTGAATTAGTAAGCCATGATTACTAGATATTTTGATTTGTTCAGTCGTACCTCTATAAATATTTCTATTTTTTTAGAACGTCCTATACATGATCACGCACATAAATATATCTAGTCTATATCCGTACATCCTTGCGTGGGGCGAGGGTGTCCTCTAGCGGGAGTTACCTAATCAAGCTAATTTAGTTACGCTTATTTCTCTAAATATATCAGCGAATAACATGTGGTTAGTACATCGTCTCAAAGGGACAACTAGTGGGTAACTAAGGTATTTCTTGGATGGGAAAAGCCGATTAAATTTTGTTCAGAGACAGTAATTAAGGCTTGGGGTTCCTTAAGAGCCCGAAAATCGTCAGACTCTGGAGCCACTTACTCAAGTTCCTTCCGGAGGTCTTGTCCGTTAAAATGTTTCTTCCTAAAAAGCACATCGACTCCGGCCGGGTTTTAAGCCGCGACCTTTGTACCAAAAAAACAACTCTTAGACCACCGAGGCCAATAGGAATATGCCTAACTAATTCACTGGAAATATCGAACCCGTAGGTTGATGGCAGCATGGATATAAGCTCTCCATACATTCTTATCCTGGGCTAATGTTTTCCAATCATTCCCTGCATAATCTGCTTCCCTCAAATCATGGTTAATTTTATTCTCACACTCCTCTATCTTTGGTCCAAATTTTTTTCTAAGAACTTATTCTCAAATACTCGTAATCTCCTTTCCTCTCTTAAAGTAATAGTCCATGTTTCGTATCGCATATAAAGTAAACTGGTAGAATAACAGTTTCATATTTTTAGTTTAACGTTTTTTGAAATTAGTTAGGACAACAAGAGTCCATGAAATGGATAATAGCAATAGGAATATGCTTACATTATGAAATTAGAATGATTACTGCCTTAGGGCAGGTCTTTCAATGCAATAGTATTTTCATGCTATGCTTTGCAGCTTTACTAGGGAATTATATATAGGTGTGGTAACTTCCCGTTATTTTCCACATTGATGAAATGATAAGGATGATAATGGTGATAATTTTCGGGGGCCATTAGGCCCTAGATTTCCTGACATTTGTCTTGCAGGTGAGGGGAAAAAAAAACTGAAAAAAAACCTCACGCAGTAGCCTGTCCCGGCTGGGAATCGACTCCGGGCTCGCTGCGTGACAAGGCAATACAATATATATGTAAACATTAAAGTAAATTTATAAAAGACTTTGAAAGCTTCAGTGTAAAAATAACCTATAGGGTATACATTTTTAAACGCTAAAAATTAGCATTAATAATAACAGGAAGAACATGATATATTAAAATGCAAACATCAATTAATATCTGTACATTACGCGTGAATGTAAACAGATAGTGCTTGTGGGATATAATACAAAAACATTAGTAGCAATTGATTATACCACAAAAAAAAACACTGTTTGCACTTTCTTAAACTATTATTTCCCAGGTTCCAGAAAACAACAATTGACATATTTATATTATAGGATCATAGGACATCAGAAATGAATTAATATACAGTTTGATGTGTTTCATTTTTTCTCCACTAGGGTGCATTCTTACAATATTGCGATCCTTTGGCAATAAATAATATGATCTGGTTGGAGTGATGAAGAATTGAAACATAACAAACGTTTCTCATTTGTTTCCAAACATCGCCGTTTACATTAAATATATAAATATTTTAAAATTACTATATTTAAATAATGATTTGTGGGTAAACAGCTTAATTTTATTTGTTAAATAATCCTAACAAATGCCACTCTTGATTTTCAAATTCTCTAGATAAATTCACTCCTCACCTCGTGAGTCGTGAATTTATAGATAATTTTGAAATCACTCGTGGCATTTTCAAATTCTCTAGATAAATTCACTCCTCACCTCGTGAGTCGTGAATTTAAAGATAATATAGATAATTTATAGATAATTTTGAAATCACTCGTGGCATTACTTACGATTATTTATAACGTACGCCAGCCAATGATTTCCTGTTATGTCATATGTGATGTGGAGAGATCAGAGCAGTATAGATTACAAGTAAAGTACATAAGATAATTTTTCAACAAAGAAAGACGAAAAGACAGGTCAAATGGAGGTAACTATGTACCAGTAAGCTCTACGTATTCCATTAGAAATCAAGTTCAGTGTGAACAGTTAAGTCACGTAGACTGCGTAGGACATGTGGCACGAATGGAGACATAAATAGTGACACGGAAACTTCTTCTAGTCAAACCATATGGAAAGCGCCCAGTAGATAGTCTGAGAATGAGGTTGGAGAATAATTTTAATCCTGGTTTGAGGGAAGTGAATTATACAGACATGCCCTAATACTGGAATTAATGTACTCGGGCTTGCTGTTGGCATACAATAGTTATATAACTAAAGAGAACAGAGTATAACAATTTGAGTATTACGTTTGTAATAATCTTATATGGCACTACTACGTAAATAAATTCCCATTATAATATCTTATTAGTCCACCGCTGTGGTCTCGAGGTAGCGTGCTGCCTTGTCACGCAGCGGGCCCGGGTTCGATCCCCGGTCGGGGCAGTTTTTCTGGGTGAGGATTTTATCGGGGTTTTTCCTCACCTGTAAGACAAATGTCAGGAAAACTTTAAGGCCGAAATCATAAGGCCATCATCCTTATCATCATCCTTACCATTATCGTTATCATCATCATCCTTCACCGGTGTGGAAAGCAACGGGAAGCTACCACACCTACACGATTCCCTAGTAAAGCTGCAAGCATAGCATGAAAATGCTATGATTGCAGTGAAAGACCTGCCTTCGGGCAGAATTATTGTGGATGGATATCTTATTAATAGAAGCAACCCTATTGTAATTTAAATAAAAGTACACTAATAGGGGTACAATAGACGGGATTTTCAAATGGAGAGCACTCCATGATATCATCACCTTGTCGTGGTGGAGTGGCTTGCGGGCTTATAACCCCGAGAGCTATGCCTGGCGGTAGCATTGCTGCCGAAAGGGTTACACAAGCCGGACAGGTTGAAGGCGATAAGTCACAAGAAAAAAGTACCTTGGTGAAAAGAGTGACGATCTCTCACCTTAAAAATACAACCGTCAAAAAACGCGGGTATGGGTTCCACTGGGTAATATTTTCTGGAGGTAAAATAGGGGATGATTGGAAAATATGAGTTCAAAATAGTGAGCTTATGTATGAGCTGTCCTTGAACTTATTAATTCAAAAAAGTGACAGTGAGTTAGTTAGTTAGAAATATTTGTATCTCTGCCTGAATTGCCTAAGTAGCATAATGGTTTACTGCGCCAGCACATAAAACTGGAGGTCTTCGGTTCTAATCCCGGTTTTAACAGGCATTTTTCCTTTAATTTTATGAATCATACAAGTGCTTTTGTTCTGGTTTGCCTGCAAAAATTCCCTACCTCTCTTTCATTCCCAATTCTATGAGACTTACAGTTATGAATACATCTGATTTTCATATAGGTTATATAGATATCTATTATGTAGTATTCTTCATTCACCTGTTACTCCTCTCTCTTTGGTTATAAAATATTTGTAAGCACTATATTCTCAAATACGTGAACAGACAGGTGAATGGAGAAGACTGATTAACAGCGAATTACATTGTCTTTATAGGAGGCCAGTTATAATGAGAACAGTTGAGTCTCGTAGACTGCGATGGACAGGAATTGTGGCACGAATGGGGAATGAAAGACGTGCATGGAAGCTTTTTGTAGGAAAACGCCCAGTTGGCAGACCAAGAATGAGGTGGGAGAATAACATTAACTATGATTTGAGGGAAGTAGATTATATAGGGGAGGATTGGCAAACATTGGCTCAGGATAGGGATATACGTAGAATTTATGTCTACGCAGCCATGAACCTACGGGTTCGATAGTGCCAGTGATTTAGTTAGTTACATTCTCAAATACTCGTAATCTTTCCTCCTCTTAATTTAAGAGGCCAAACGTATCGTATCCATATAATAAAAGTACTGTAGGAGGGATAAATCTGTCGCATTGTGGCTTTTAATCCAGGATAAACTTTTGTGAGCGTTGTGAAACGAAAAAACAAGTTCATGAATCTCTGCTCAACTACACATGTTTCATACATTTGCGCTAATCCCAAACCACATCCAATGCAAATTTAATTTTGTGAACTGTGAAAAAGGATTTTAACTATTGAGTTTTTATTTATAAATACTTTATATTTATTTTAGGTTTAGATGTATATTTAAAATGGGTTGGTTAGGATTCTAACTGTAATTCATAATCTCTATTTGTGTTTTATAAAATTTCACACCTATAAAATGTTTTGTTATTCTCCCAAGGGCATTCGATCCAGCGCTTAGTCCCATTGCTCTGTGCCTAATAATAATAAAGCGAAAGTTTTTTTATATACAGTAAAAGCTCCTTATTCGCGGTTCCCTATATTTTACCTTTTCATTATTCGCTGGTTAAAATTGTGACACAGTTTCTGTATTCGCGGCTAAAAAATTTTCTTTATTCGCGGATCCAGTCGGTATATTAAAATGATTAGTATCCTTTATTACGCATTGGCACAACATTTTTTTTTTTTACTGCCAGGCACGTCCCGACGACTTTTACAGAGAGCGATTCAAACCAAATTGACAAATTAATATCAGAGTAAAACAAACCTTAATGTCACTAAGTCATCGCAATCGTATTTCACGTGCCGCTATGTCCGTTATAAATGCCGCCTTCTCCACGGTCGGTTGTTTTATTGTTTACATCTTGCAATCCGTTGCAATAATGTTGATTGAATAACACGTGTTTATTCATGCTTTGTTGCAAAGTTTATATATGTCGGAGTAAAAAAGGAAAGAAAAATTAGTTCCGAGCTGAAAAAAAATAGTGAGCCGCTTAAACCGTAATACTGACACTTACGAGATGCGCGGCTACGCCCTAAATATAATGTAAACTAGTGCGGGTTAAATATAAAGTATGTGGTTTTTTATAATGCGGACGAATCAACAGGAGGTTTGCTAAGTAAATGTTTAATTTTCAATTCAAGTTAAACCCCCACTTCTAATGTCGAATTTCGTTGATTTTTGGAACATATTGAGTTTCGGTTTAAACACCGAAAATTCCAACAGTTAATACTAATAAAATTCAACGTTCAAACCGTCGAGGCGGAGAGTCATAAAATAAAATAAGTTAAAATTATCTCTTAGGAAAAATCCTCGTCCTCGACTTAAAAATATGTAATCTTATGCCTGTAGGCCTTTCCAAAATCGGTTCCATCTCAGCAATTTTCATTGTACAACAAGAGAGCATTTGTTTTTAATTTTCACTACTAATACAACACAAAGAAAATCCATGTTATTAATTAAGTTTCGTATCTTTCCTTGTTTTCCGCCTAAGGTTCTTTTTCTTCCACAAATAGCTGAAATTTTTTTACCGTATTTTCTATATCTTTATTTTCTCTATAAAGTTATATCAATCCAAATATTTGGAAAGTGATACTTGTTCTATTTTTTGTTATCCGTAAATTTTGATCTATTCCATATCTACCAATATGCCATACTTTTGACTTATATTGATATTTAACAATATAGACCTAGTGGCTAGTAAGTAAATTTAATGCTAAAATTTGGGATCATTTTCAGATATGCTAAAACTAAAACATCGTCAGCGAATAATAAAGCATTTATTTATCTGTATTATGAAATAAGATTCTTCATTAGTTAAAACCTTCTTCCATTCTTTTGGATATCGTCCATATAATATTAAAGAATTAGGTGAGAGTGAACCCATTGTCGTATCCTTGGTTTATTTGAAAAAGTCGATTTTAGTCAACTGAGGGTCAACCAATATCCGTTCCAAGTACAAGCCCTTAACATTTTCCATATATGAATAGAGGCCTTTTTCTTTAAGGATATTCCACAAATTATTTCCCTGTTTATCGATAAAATGCTATATCGAAGTCTAAAATAACAAATGTGTTTCTAGGTTTTTACTTGTTCTTTAGGTTATATCTGATGCCACGCAAATATTCCATCGGTAACAACATTCCTTTTCGGAACCCGGTTTGTTCTCTGCTAGTGTTACCTAAGTTACGTTGTATCGTTTTGATACACACATTAGCATATATTTATATCCAGATTAGGAGGGTAATGACCTCTGTAATGAGATGGTGGTTTCTTCTCCTTAACACCAACTAATTTCTTATTCACTACTACCAGGTTGTCATTACCTCAGGTCTGGTATCTTTCCGCCATGGCGAACTTGTGACCCACCTCTGAGGGTGGGACGCTGGAAATCGGGATACCGGCCCAACCCCATGAAGAAAGTTGAAGATGTGGTAATGATTGCCAGGAGAAGCCTTATCTAAACTTAATCTAATACGGCGAATAAATATTGATCATAACGATGACTGATGGAGTTTGGGGACCGTTTGGGTCCCGAAGTTTCTGATATTTTTCTGCAGGTGAGGAAAATCCCCGAAGAAACCTCACAAGGAACGGTTGTCACGGCGTGACTGCCCCTTTACCCCCAGAACAACGTCTGGTACTCATTTCAGTTAGAGGCTGAGGACGACTCCAGAGGGTTTGGGTCAGTTAAAAATCCTGACCCCAACGGGACTTGAACCCAGGACCCTCCGGCTTGTAGCTCAGTGCCTTAACACTACACTACGCTACGAACTGCCCCCTATTTATTATTATTATTATTAGTAGTAGTAGTAGTAGTATTAGTAGTATTATTATTATCATTATTAGTATTATTATTATTGAATCTAACAAATATTTTGAAAACCCTATCCTCGCCACCAAGACATGTTAGGGTTGTAGCTTACTAGTAACAATATTACTCTATACGTTATAAAACAGAATTATCTTATGCGTTTTGAATGGAGTGTTATGAATTATATATATATATATATATATGTGTTGTGTGTGTGTGTGGGTGTGCGTGCGTGTGTGCGTGCGTGTGTGTGTCGTGCGTGTGCGTGTGAGTGTGTGTGTTTAAGTCTATTTATAGGCCGACTAACAGTGTACATAAAAATCTCATTTTGACTGTTCGTAGTCAGGATTTGTATTTTGATTACAAAATTCAGTTTTCACTTCTCTATTTTAAAGCTGTTTTTGATTTATACCCGTAAGTTTGTTATTTATAAAATATACCTAAGTATGTAAAATTATGTACTTTTATATTTTCTCTTTACAGTCGTGCTATTATGGATACATGGTCAACCCAATATGGCAAAGACGATGTGTTGGTATCCAAAGGAACCAAAAAATCGACGCTTAGGTGGACCAAACTGCTTTATTTTGATGCTACAACTTTTCATCCGATAATAACTGATTACTTTGTGAGGATTTTTACCTTACTGAAATTAAATTTGGTTAATTTCTTGGGTTACTGTACGGTGAATTCTTTTATTTATAAAGCTTCGTGTGCATATTTTTGTGGTGTTGAAAACGTTTGTACATGAGTTACGAAGTATTCGTTATTATAATTGAATTACCAGAATCACTATCTTTATTTTCATATTCTTGATATGAAGTTGGGAGATTTTTTTACCCCTTATAGTTGCAGCTAAAACGGTACCCGAAATCATATGACCATCATCACCATCATCATCCTTCAACCGGTGTGGAAAGCAACGGGAAGCTACCACACCTACAATTCCCTAGTAAAGCTGCAAGCATAGCATGAAAATGCTATGATTGCAGTGAAGGACCTGCCTTCGGGCAGAATTACTATGGATGGATAGTTTGCAGCTACAGTTGGCTGCTCAGGAGATTGCTAGCGGGCCAATCATTGGTTTTGCTGATTTCTGAAAACCGAATATTTACACCATGTAAAAATATTTAAAGTTGGTTTCATAATAAAATAAGCTGCATAGATTTAATATGTATCCATCCATAGTAATTCTGCTCGAAGGCAGGTTCTTCAATCATAACATTTTCATGCTAGTTTTGCAGCTTTACTAGGGAATTGTAGGTGTGGTAGCTTTCCCGTTGCTTTCCACACCGGGGAAGGATGATGATGATGATGATGATAGCCATATGAATTTCGGGGACCGTTTGGGCCTTAAAAGTTTTCCTGACATTTGCCTTACAGGTGAGGAAAAACCCCGATAAAAAACCTCACTCAGAAAAACTGCCCCGACCGCGAATCGAATCGGGGCCCGCTGCGTGACAAGCAGGGCAGCACGCTATACCTCGAGACCACAGCGGTGGACTAATATATAGGCCTATATATATATATATATATATATTATATATATATATTCCATACTTGACTAATATATATATATATCCATGCATAGTAATTCTGCCCGAAGGCAGGTCATTCACTGCAATCATAGCATTTTCATGCTATGTTTGCAGCTACTTACTAGGGAATTGTTAGTTGTGGTAGCTTCCCATTGCTTTCCACACCGGTGAACGACGATGATGATGATGATGATGATAATGATAAGTATGATGATGATGGTCATATGATTTCGGGGACCGTTTGGGCCTTAACGTTTTCCTGACATTTGTCTTACAGGTGAGGAAAAACCCCGATAAAAACCTCACCCAGAAAAAACTGCCCCGACCGGGGATCGAACCCGGGCCCGCTGCTTTGACAAGGCAGCACGCTACCTACGAGACCACAGCGGTGGGACTAATATATATTATATATATTACTGTAATATGAATTTCTTCACTCCTATATTAATGATGCCTAATTAATTATTATACTTAATTATGTTTTTAGGAAAGTTAGTTTAATTTACCATAGAGGCCATAGATTCCATTGACAATGGCATATAATTGCTCAACTTACTTCCCTAGAGAAGAAAAGTCATTGACATAAAATATTACTGAGTAATACTCGTACAATATAATGTTGCTGGTAATAGAAAATGAACCGCAGCATTCGCCCCTTCCTCTACTACACAATCATATATGTAATTAATATGCAGTCTGAAACTGTTATTTAAAATGTCTGCCACTAATCAGGCAACAATAGACAATTGCAGTTTTTTATACCACATTCCCTTGCTATCAAACAATTGAGCTCTTCAAACCAAGATATGAATTCACACAATATATAAAAATTAAACACAATTATTAGTATAAGGAGTGAACACAAATTATATAAGCAACTAGAAGTCCCGGCCACGCGTTGCTGTGGCTAAGGTATACGTTTAAAATTTTAATTAAGTTGCTGTCTTTCAGCCAGGTTACTTAAAACTAATACTTACACACGAAATTAATAATATTGAAATAAAATAAACACTGAACACACGTAAATTATGAAATAATCAATATTTGTAATTCAATTGAATTCGCGGTTTGCAACAAAAAGCACAGCCATCTGGATCTCTCTTTGTTAATAATAAAACCAATTACCTTACCAAACTACCTTACAACCGCCATCTGTTAGAATCGTATGGAAACTCCCAGATAATAAACAACAACAACCGCCATCTGTTAGAATCGTATGGAAATCACAGATAATTATAACTCTTGTTTAAATAATAAATAAAACAAAATAATTTGCAATAAAAAAAATAATGTGACTATAAATTTAGTTATAAACTACCCTAAGTCTCAAATTGGATCAAACTGCACACAGTGTGCAAAATTTTATTAAAATCGGTTCAGTAGTTTAGGATTCCATCGCGGACAAACAACGTGACACGATTTTTTTATATATTAAGATTTGGGAAGTAAGTACAGTTCTAGTCTCGAACTTATTTGCTAACCTCGTTAAAGTTCCGGGCTCAAAGATTATCTCGACTATTAATGTATTACTTACTTCCCTTGTTGCGTATATAACCTTTATAATAAGATAATTACTTTCTGTCTGTTGTTACACATTTCGAAAGACTAGAATTTTCTAGAAAAGCAGTTAACATTTTGAAATATTAACA
>JASPKZ010006148.1:0-52897 GCA_030220185.1 Diploptera punctata | reverse complement strand
CAACAATGTTGTACAGAAAGTTGAAGTTACATCAGCTTACATTTTCGCCCATTTATAAAACATGCACGTAAAATAATCATTACTTGAATAAATTTCCCCTCTAAATATATTTATATATTTCATGTCTTTCGGCAGGAAAGTTTAGGTTATCGAAGCAGTAAATCTGTTCTATTTTCAAGTTAAGGAATGAATATACATTTCTCGTATCATAATTCATCAGATTTATTCTAGGTTTTCTAAGTATATAATTGGATTTTGGTAAATAAAAATATACGTGAATCGAACTTTCTCTCTATAGAATACAACATATCAAACAATCATTAACTCTTGACTTCTATGACAAAAAGGCACAGTCTTTGGCGGGGGGGGGACGCAATTTTTAATTGCCAGGAAAAGTATACTGCACATGATCAGAGGCAGTTACCCCATTCATAAGTGCACATGTAGTTGAGATAATGAAATTCGTCATATTTCGTCATTTCTCTTCGCAAGGGAAAATATTTTAGCAGTCAATAAGTAGTACGATAATTTCTGTAAATTCAATAAGTAGACGATAATTCCTGTAAATTATATAAGCCAAACAAAATAAAAGAACACAATGAAATCTAATTAAAAAATAAGATGACAAAGGGTTAGAACACGCGACCGTCCGGTGGGAAGCAGAAGGTCTCTCCACTGCATCACAATCTTCCGTGGTTGAAATGAAGCAATGTAGATACCAATATTTATTGTACCGTTGGAATTTATCATGAAATTACGCATATAAATTACGTTGGCTAGAATTGATCAAATGCGTTTTACATTAGAGTGGAAATAAACATTTTGTTTTGTCCTATGCACTATAAAAATAGTAATGGGATGTTGTAAGTTAACCAAAAAGTTATTACTGGTGACGAAAATGAACTCATCTGTGTCGTCTCACAATGCGCGCGCGTTACAAGAAGAAACGTGGAAAAACTGCACTTAAACTAGCGTGAAATATTTTCAAAGTCCTATAGAACAACAGTGCGCATGCGCCAGAGCTTATAGAGCCAGCAATAAGCCACAATCTAACCACATATCGATTATCATCTTCGATTACTATCCGTCGCTATGAAATTTAAGTGACCAATATTTGCAATAAATCCCCAAATTTATGTCAAAAAATATATTATTAATATTAAAATTACCAAACGTTTATTAAAATAGGTGTACGATTACTTATCAATCGCTAACGCTGATCCAACCAGCGATAACCCAAAACAGCGGTAGAAAAATCATAGACTAAGTAATGTACTCTGTGGAGAAAATAGCAGCATCACAATATTGTCTAACAGTGTCATAATGTTGTGATTTGCATATTCAAATAAATACTTCAAAATTGTCTAATAATGTTATAAAAATTGTTTGAAAAAGTTTAAAATATTAAATAAAGTTAGTAAATGCAGATGAAGATCTATAGTTTACAACAATATAACTAAAAAATCAAGCGCAAGTAAAAGTGCAGTTTAGCCGAAAACGAACTAAGCAGTAAGTTACCAAGGAATACTCTCCCCTTTTCTTATTACTCGTTACCTCTGTACCTAACTTCAGTCATACTACAGTGTTCAGTTGTGGATTGTATAGAGAGTTGTTCGTTTGTATGCTTGTGGTTGTTCAAGTGCTGCGTGGTGAGTTGTATTGTGCGGTGGGGTCGTGTTGTGGTTTCTATATTAACCCATTGGAGACACGTTTAAAGTGCCTAGCATGTTCACTGGGAACCCATTTAAATCTCCGCGCCGCTACTCCGGTAAGCTGGACTTTAAATACACATACTCTGTTCTATCACTTATGATTTCAGATATTTTGTTTACCCCTGAATTTCTTTTAGTATCTTGTACTTTTACGAATAGCAAAGGAATGTGGCCTACCTGCTACCCTCTTTTGTGCATTGTAAACCGTTATGTTTTGTTATTTTCAAGGCTGTGAAAGTTGACAAACAATTCAGAAACCATCTTTTTGTAAAAGTTCTCGGACATTGCCTTGAAGTAAACACAAATCATATGTTCAAACAAGACCGAAAAAATAACAAACGCAATATAATACTGTACATAATAAAAATAAATATATGAAATAAAATAAGCATAGACCTATACATTATAAAATCAGGAAAAGTTCTTCGTATATTCTTTAATTATCATAGTTATATATCGACCTGTAAATTATAAAATACTATAGATAAAAACTGGACGAAACTCACCTAATATTTCTACCATCAGTAGCATGCACGGTTACGTTGTCACTGTATATTATTTCATCGTCCGAATCTTCGTTCCATAATAATTCACTACAATCACTGTCACATAATATTTCATCCACTACTTCACTTAGTTTCTCAAAAGCAATACGTTCTCTCCTATTTACGCACATATTGCAAGAAAAAAATTAATTTTAAAACTATGAATTTCAACAAATAAGCACTGAATTTATATTCACTTATATTTTACCGTAATAAATGCCTACAACTATAGTCTACTATTCTATAAATAATAACTAAAATAAACTATACAATACACTAGGCCTATACATATTTACTTTACATAAACAAACAACACATTTTACTGATGGTGAACCGAAAATGTAAACCACTAAAGAAACCTAACGTCTTACAGTAGGAGTTATAACACAACAACGAGTCTACCTCGTTGTGGGGCTGTTTGGACTTTCTACCTGCTCACGAGGGAGACTCGTTAAAAGTCTCCAATGGGTTAAAGGATATCCTCAAAACAAAAACAAGACGTCGTGAAAATGGATTCGCTCGGCAGAAAAAAATATCATCATCCATGCAAGTATTAGGCCGTGTGGCCTGTTACGGTCTCGAAGAGGAATTTTCCATCCAGCGCATTTTTGGACGTCCCAGCGATCTTTTGCCTTGGGGACAGTAGCGAAGTATGGCTTTTGGAATTCTATGAGACGGCATTCGTTGAAGATGGGCTTTCCAGTTGGTTCTGGTAGTCTTGTATATGGTGAAGAATAGATTCTGCATCCAACTCTTCCATAATTTCCTCATTTCTTTTATGGTCCCACTTTGTGTAGCCTGCTTTACGGCGCATAAATCGCATCTCATTTGCTGTTATTCGGCTTTCATATCTTTTTCGTATTGTCCATGCTTCACTACCATATCTTAATACTGAAAAAAAAGGAAATGCCACATTAGTGGAAACCCCACAATAATACCCCTCTGGGCCAGCAACCCATTCGGCGAAAAAATTTACATTTGCTTTCAAGTCTCAAACCAAGCCTCGGATGAATCAGACAGATCAACCTGTTGACGACTTTGCGAGAATAAGGATACGACATGGAAGAAGGAAAATATTTTAAAATTTGCAATCTTGAATGTACAGGGAATTTTCCGTAAAGAGGACCAATTAGACGACATTCTGGCAAAGGAGGAAATTGCATGTGCGGCAATTTCTGATACCAAAAATAAATTAAAATGTTCGAAAGAAACACAATTATTTACAGTTTTATAGCGGAGTAAATCATAATAAAAAAAATACCATACAAAATTATAAATGTTTGTAAAAAAAAAAAGGTAGACAAAATAATATACATGTAGAGAAGTTATTTTAAGGGCGGCAACGATGGTGGGTAGTCTGAAAAAACAGTATAAAATATTATGAAACATTTCGAAAAGACTGCAAAAACCGTGGGAGAAGCTAACAACTAATCTAAAACAAATGTATGTCTAAGGCCTGGTCTACAAGTAACGTTTTGTCATCAGTCTTGCATGATCAAATAAAAATGACACAAAAATCGTGCGGCTACACTATTGAAACTTGTACCCACTCTTGTACACAAAGCTCCAGTCCATCAGTCTTTTGCGAGTTTGTCAAACCTCATTCAGTTCATGCAAAACGTCCAATTTGTCGTTCACACGCAACGTGTTGTTTGACAAACTTAGCATGATCATTCAAGACTGACGACAAAACGTTACGTGTAGACTAGGCCTAAGAAAGAGTAACTTTAAATGAATTTCTAAGCCTCTTATTCGTATAAAGTTCTTCGAATATTTTGAATAAAATAAATAAATACCAAATTTGAGAAAGTAAAACTGCTATTATATGCAAAAACTGAAATAAAGTTTTAGGGTGGAAGGGAAATATTGTGAAAACGTTTGAGAGAAATTAGGTTCCTTTTCAAGATATGTAAAAATAACTTTACCGTCTTTACTCAAAGGTCCTGTGTTGTTTGCTAGGCATGGAGAATACTTACGAACTATCATAAATAACGAAAAGAGTTCCGAAAAATCCAGTAATGTACACTGACGAAGCGTCGCGTCGGTGCATGTACATTACGCAATGAAAAGGTGTTGGCAGCATGAAGACTTTCCTGTTGTAATTATTTCACACAGGTTGGTACTGTTTGATTGTATGACTGTACATATGCTGTTTACCCGTCCCCAACACATCCCTAGACTGCGTAGAAGAAAGATAACTTATATACGACTAGGGTCATTTCTAGAGTCCGGATGTTAGGCACATAAAAGAGCAAAAATGGTAGGCAAAAAGGCACTAAAATAATTAATATAGGCACTAAAAATCAAAATAGGCTCTTACAAAATGGACTACAACATACATTTTTTACAGCCTTAGGTAAAGGATATAAACATATCCTATCAATAGCATACGAAGATATCTGAGATGATTTTGGAACTTGTTTTGCCTTTTTACAAAGAGAATACTTATGTTTTGCAGTGTGTACATGGTGCGAGACATGACACTTCTTCGCGCAATTCCCTAAAATTTTACACACTTTGCAAAACAACATTGAATCGGCACTTGAGAATATTTCCGCACCAAATTCTTTCACGAAATTGGTCAGTTTTGTCTTTTACTGTTTTAGTGTTGCCCATTCATTCTTTAGGCATCGTGAAACAACTGTTCTAAAGGGAAATAAAACTCAAAACAAAAATAAGCCAAATACATCTGTCTGTGAACGAGGACTACAGACCGAATTCAATGTTATCAACATCAAATATAATATTGTCAGTCAATGTTTCTATGCAATTATATGTGTCATGAAGTTTGTCCATTTCAATTAATTTATTTGAAATACTAAGTTAATTTGGAGAAAAATGGCAAACAAGCATTTATAGGCATTGTATGCTGAAATACGGAGGCATTTATAGGCAAAATTAACTTCATGGAAAACAACTCTAGAGTCGTCGGTATGAACTTATATGGAGTCACTTTTACAATATTATAATAAATAACTGTAGGCATTTTCCCTAACATCCGGTCTCTAGAATTAAATTCTGGTGAAGTTATCTATTGTTATTCATGTTCTCTTGTGACCTATTACGTTTAATTAATGCATGTTTAATCGCCACACGTGTCGATTCACTAATTGATTGCTTTTACTCTCCATGTCCAACCACGAGGTGTCGTGTATATTTGTTTTCTAATTTGTAAAAAAATAATGAATATAGCAACAAGTATACGCCCTATGAAAAATACGGAAGTTAAAATCATTCCTTCCTGACCAGGATCGAAACTGGGCCCGTGACGTTGGAGGCCAGCATTTTACTGAATATCCACTGAAGAAAATGATAAGGATACTGCAAGAAGAGTGGCGTACGCCTCCGCATGATTTGAACTCGCATAGCAATTTACCGGTGTACATAACGCTTCAAAATTCTCAACTTTTTACCACAAGACTTGCGCTATCAATTTTTCAAACACTCTACTGTCTATAGAATATCAAACAACCAATTTAGTTGGCATAAAATAGTCCTCTCGGGAAACACGAATCTTGGACGAGCCAAAATATAAATGTAGCCTACATGTATAAACAAGTGGTGGCTGCTAGTGAAATTTATCGGTGTGGACTCATATAAGGTTATAAACTCACACTCTTATTAAAATAAATATGGAAATAAAACAAATGGGTAACAGGGTAACAGAGTGAAACCCTTGAAACAGGTAGTCCACTCCAGGGAGTAGGCGCCCCTGCCCTTTTGTGAGCTCCAGGTCTCACTCGCCCAGTGGGTAGTACCTAGGTAGGGCCCCGTCCACAGGGTTACGTGAGGAGAAGAGAAGTCCCCAAAGCCGTAGTGAAGGCAACTTCTCTAGGAGACGAAATTGCAGTTCCCTGCCCTCCAGCAAGAGGGGTTTGGCTAGAGGCTGGTAATCTCTACTAGTAAAAAATAACTTACTCATAAACTTCAGCAGAAGATAAACCTTATGACGACCACAGCAAGAAAAAGTATAAAAAGAGTTTTGGAATACATGACCAGTTTAAAATAGCGACTTGAAATATCAGAGGCTTGGGAAGCAAATAATTCGAACTGACAAAAGGAATGAAAAGTAAAAATATAAATATATTAGCTGCCTCAGAAACAAAGAAAAAATTGAAACGATCACAAATGATAAATTATATTATGATGTTTACAGTGAAGTAAGTCAGAAAGAAAGTGTGAAAGCAGGAGTGGCGATATTTGTGGATAAGAAATGGGGATCCAAAATAGACATGTATAATATTGTATTAACGAAAGAATAATGACAATGAGATTTAGGCATAATAGAGGACATATGACAACATAGCAATATATGCACCGGAGGAAGGGAGAGATGAAGAAACAAAAACATTTTATACCACTCTACTAAAGGAAATAAATAATATAAACAAGAACGACATAATAATATTATTAGGAGACTTTAATGCTAGAGTGGGAATCAACCAGTGGCAAATTTAATAGATATCCACGGAGAAAATGTCATAAATAAAAATGGACAACAATTAAAACAATTCGCAATTTTTAATGATTTTAAGATAAATACATTTTATAAGAAAAAAAGATATTCACAAATACACATGGTCAGCACGATGTTTTCGTTCACTGATAGATTGTGTTAATCGATAGAAAGCATCATCATTTTAACAGATACGAGATTATTTAGAGGAAGTGACATCTATTCAGATCACTATTTAGTAATCTCAAAAATAAATATATTAGCGATATGGAAGAAAATTAAAAACGAATGTAGAAATAAAGAGACCACATTCAAAGTACATTTATTACAAGAAAAAGCATACAAAATCTGTATCAGAATAGGCTAAATGAACAATTAATATTAAAACCTACTTCCGAACAAATAAACCGAGAATGGGATAATATAAAAGAAAGCATTGATAAAGCAGCATATGAGGCATTAGGGACAAAATATAAAATATATAACAAGAAGGGTTTACGAATATGGAATGAAGAATTAGAGAGGATAATAAAAGCTAAAAAAAGAGGCTTATCACAAATATTTACAGAATAGAAACACTATAATTAAGAGCTGAATACAAACACAAAAGTGCAATAGCCAAAAGAGAAATTAAAAAAGCACACAAAGTCAGTTGGGATAGATATATATAAGCAGACTAGAATACGAAATACATGGGCAGCAAAAAATAGCCTATAAAGTGGAGAAGGATTATTGATGGGGTAAAGAGGTAAAGAGATGTAGATGGGATTTAGTGGCGCTAGGAATACGGAAGGAGTTCTCCATGCGTGAGAACTTGGGTTGCTCAGGTTGGAATGCCGATAGGCATGAGTTCTTTTCTAGGGATTCCACGAGGACTTCGTCGGGCAGAATTAATATGTAGAGAAGTTGTTGTAGATGTATTTTATTATTGTCTTTCATAAACTGCAAGTAATTGTATATAAGAAGTGAATTTATTTAACTTTCAGAACGAAGTGTTTTTGAGAAGTGACCAGGAGAAGCCTCTCTCGCCTATTAGGTAAACTAGTTACTCCCACTACCTCGATCTCGTGGACCTGAGATCAGTGCTTAGGCACATATAACGAAACATATAATTGGTTAATGCAGCCTCCTATTTTAATCATGGGGGTGTTACAAATTTATCATTGGCGATTTACGCCATCAGAGGTTGGACCTTTTTCCCGTGCTGGCTTCACGTACAGTCGGGTCACAAACATTAGCTAGGCTTGGGTTTTTCCTAGGCTTCAGACGCTAGAAAATTGCCATATTCCCACACTTTTTGCTAGCGTTGTTTGTGTCAGGGTAAAACCCCCGCTTGTAAATTTAGCTAATGGGTTATGGTTATCGCGATATATCAGTTAACTGCAGGCTTAGAAGATATTTCTACTCAATCTGTCGAGCAAAGGATTTTGTCATTACTAAGTTATTATCATCTGTCAGCCACTTCCGTCTTAACAAAAGAAAGGGTGACATTACCTGAATTGTCAGTACCCTACTTAATAACTAGTAATTTCATTACATTGATACTGACTTCTTGGATCATTTTATATGACATTTGCTCTTACATGATCAGGTTCCACTAGCTTCCCTGATCAATTTGAATATAAATATGACCTACGTGCAGTAACGACTGCTTCGTTCAATATATTATAATTGTATCTGATTTTTATTGCCAATAGGGATTTATTTATAGATTTACTCAGGAGGCTGAGTGAATGACTTGCCACATATGCCCTTATAATCAAATGGAAAAATCAAGGGATTTTTTCATTTGTTTATAATCCTCTCGCATAATATAATGCTAGTATGTAGAAGCTATAGTGGCCTTTAAAAATGGCTATCTTATTTTGGTTAGAGCACGTTAACCCTGAGAGTGTTGCCAAGCACGTCAATTATGTTCAGATTGTAAATACTGATATGTATCCCTTTTACCTGGGAACGTTCCTTGAGGTTAAATAGACTCTCTTTCTGCAATATAGACATACATAAATATTCATAAAGAAAAAAATGATACACTCTTAATATAAGCTTGGTAGTCTACTCAAACCATTCATGCTTATACAATTACCATTCAAAATTACACTGCTCAAAAAAAATAGGGGATATTGTAGAATAACCTATTAAGACTATGTTTTTTGGAATAGTATTAGATGCAATCACTTTCTATTACTTCAAGATAATGTAAATAAGAGTTTGAAGTTGTTACGTAACCTCGGTACCACACCAGAGGGCAGTGTCTGTACTGTTGATGTGAAAGGGTGGTGTGGGGGTGAATGTTTTGTTGCTGTTTTTAAATCCAGTCCAGTTTTCAGTTAGTGAATGACTTGCCTTAGGGACAGTGATGCCTCGACAACGTGATTTACCTGAACCAATGGCTTGGAGGGCCATAGGAAGGATGGAAGCTGGACAGACACAACAAGAGGTGGCACAAGCCATTGGGGTGTCTCAAAGCGTGATTTCCAGACTTTGGAATCATTTTCAAAGAACATACTGTTCACAGAAATGCCGGACAAGGTCGACCAAGGGCAACAACAGCAAGGGATGACCGTTACCTCTTGTTAACAGCCCGTCGGAATAGACAGCAGAATGCAACTCAACTGCGAAATACACTTCAAACAGCAACAGGACGCAGGGTGTCAACTCAAACTGTCCCTAATCGACTGCATGGAAGTGGTCTCTATGCCCGTAGGCCCATGGTGTGTACCAGGTTAACTCCACAACACCGTAGAGATCGCAGAAACTGGGCGGAGGAACATCGTGGGTGGAGGCATGCTGAATGGAGATCAGTTCTTTTTTCTGATGAGTCGCGATTCAACGTGAATGTGATAGTCGGCGTGTATTCATCTGGAGAGAAAAAGGGACACGAAACAATCCAGCTTTTGTACGTGAAAGATCCCCATATGGTGGCGGTGGATTGATGGTGTGGACAGGAGTCAGTAGTGGTGGACGTACGGACCTCTACGTCATCCAAGGTGGTACTTTGACTGCGGTAAGGTATAGAGATGAGATTCTCCGACCTTTTGTCGTGCCTTATGCTGGTGCCATAGGTGATTATTTTCTTTTTATGGACGATAATGCACGACGCCACAGAGCTGGCTTGGTGGACGACATGCTGGAAGTGGAGGGTATCGAGCGTATGCAATGGCCAGCTCTTCCTCCCCGGACTTAAATCCGATTGAGCATGTGTGGGATGCATTAGGCAGGCGCATTGCAGGCAGACCAGCACCTCCCACAACTGTTCCAGAGCTGCACATTGCTCTTATGGAAGAGTGGCCACGTATCCCCCAAGAACTCATTGCTAACCTCATTGCATCAATGCCACACAGGTGTGAGGCAGTGCTGGCCGTTCGAGGAGACCATACACCATACTAAATAAACATTTTCACCCATGTTAATGTTGCTTTGTTTGTTTGCCATATTCCTAATCTCTTTGACATCTGGTGTGGTACAGAGGTTACGTAATGACTTCAAACTCTTGTTTACATACTTTTGGAGTAATAGAAAGTGATTGCATCTAATACTGTTCCTAAAAACATAGTCTTAATAGGTTATTTTACAATATCCCCTAATTTTTTTGAGCAGTGTATTTAGTTCAATACCAGTATAGTGTAACTTGCTTCATGTGTAACTGTTTATTTACAGTTTTCATCTACAATTAAAATATCTACCTACATTATAATGTACGTCCACAGCTTGGGTATTCACTTGCGATGAACCAGTTTTTGTCTACTTCAAGCAATAGGTCGAGTAATACTTCCGTTTTGCTAAATTTAATTTAAATGGAGCCAATAAGACTTATTTACATGGATCAATATGTTTGCGACCAAAATACTAAAATATCGCGTTATTTAAGCAGCTGTGCTACCGTTATAAACATTTATTATTGATAGTATTACACCCTGATCTTATTTTTCCCCCATAGGTATTGCATACATACGAATTCTTCATGATCATTAATCCATGAAATATTCATGATTCTTAACATTTTATTCTCAACATACTTCGGCCATTTAATCTGCCGATGCATAACTGGCTCTATCATTACTCAGTCAAACGACGTTATTTTCTTAAGCGTGCAAAATCTTTTCATTCGAATACAGGATCGCATAGTATGTACAATTCGCTTCCATTAGCGACCATGACTTCATCTCATCTCGTTATTAATATCGAATACAGAATCGCATAGTATGTCACATTCGCTTCCATTAGCGCCCATGACTTCATCTCATCTCATCATTAATATCAAATAGAAATTCGCATAATCGTGTCACATTTCGCTTCCATTAGCGATCATGACCTCATCTCATCTCATTATTAATATCGAATACAAATTCGCACAAATTGTCACATTCGCTTCCATTAGCGATCATGACCTCATTAACTAGATAATACGGGATCCCTTGCCCTCAAATATTTTCAACAAAATAGCACGTGTTATACAAACACAGTGACGTGCCGCTTCGGCCCACGTCTACAAATTAAATTCTGTATATATAAATCAACAAATACATTCCTCACGCTTTATAGGTTCATACCGCCACTCGGCCTTTCAATTAAGGTGCATTGCGCTTCAACATGTTTCATTAGCTCCTATGTTTACACTGTCTGATTGTTATTTTAGACAAAATACTCATAATAATCATAATCTTATTCGTGTTAAGACTGTTGTACAAGTTTCTTTAATTACCTATATGTATTAAACAATGACAATGGCCTATCTGAGCTCATTTTAACATTTACTGAATTTTAACCTTTAACTTAGGTGCGTTCTTTCATCACTAATAAAATAATAGAATATTAAAATCGATCAAGTACTTTTCTTTCCTAGATTAAGTAGATAATGCAGCTTTCTGCTCGAGCGATTAGATTAAAACATTTAAAAATATAGATCCATTCTCCATCGTTAAGTTCAAATCAACAATTTATTAATCACACTCAATCTTAGCTGAAAGTGGACATGCATGTGTTATGTATTCACACTAATTCAATTAATTATATCATATTCATCAATATGGGGGTATTATCATGATTAATATCTAAATCGACATTTCATTTTATTTATTTTTTTCACAGTCATTGTGCCCTTTCCTCTCGCGATTAGCGTTTTAATCTAGGCATATTTAATCACTTTATTAGTCTTATTTATTTTAATTACTCATTATATTTGATACTTTACCATACAACATTTGTTTTTTTCTTACTAATACTTTTCATTCATGTCCTAATCTCAGCTAGTATTGAGTTCGAATCCTGTGAAAACTGGTTCATGCATTTAAGTATAATTTATCAGGTCTTGTTTTTATTTTTGTTTGGGGATTATGTAGAGCTTATATGTTTGTACTTTTTGTATGTTAACTTATAACTCTGTCGGTATACAACCACTTCCTTACCTGGGTACTGCATAATTTCAGCGTTTACATGGACATTTATCTCGTACCAAAATCACGGTAGTGCCTACCTGTGCACACAATACAATATAGTACAATGCAAGACATACATACATACGTAATATATCCATTCCGTTGTCATTCTTAAGGTACGTACACATATGCGCGCCGCGAACACGAACGGCGCGCGCGCCGCACCATGTTCGTCAGATTTGGACGGGGTTTTAAGGTGCGCGCGAACGGCGCGCGCCTCTCACCACGATCCACTCATTGTCGGTTTTTTCCACAAACACTTTGATGGTTCGCTGTTTAGATTTGGACGGGTACCTGAGAGGTTCGTTGCTTTCGGTGCGCACCTATTATTTGAGTATGGAGTGGTCAGAGGAAAACGTGTTAAAACTTGTTGACATTTATAGAAGCAAGCAATTATTGTGGGATCCACAACATAGGATAATTTAAAAAAATCATTAAAGGAGATGCCTGGAGAGAAATTGGAGATAAAATGGATATATCTCCGGATACATGCAGGAAGAAGATGATTACACTACTTTCTTCCCACCGGCGAGAGAAAAGTAAAATAAAATGCAGCCAAGGTACAGGAAAAGGTAAGTTGTAAATATATTATTTTTTAAATGCTTCATTATTATAATTCGTAAATACAATTGGACGACGTTATGCATCAACCGACTAAGCGCCATTAAAAAGCTTTTTATATAATCTATTGCAGTGGCTCATGAAGTATAATCTTTAAATATAGCTTTATTATTAAATAAAATGTAAATACCATCAGTCATATTAGAGATTTTGTGGTTTGCAACAAACAGCTATGATATAAGTTCTTCATAAATACTAATCCAAATTTTGTATCATGCAGTTTTAACGCCAAATGTTCCCGCTGTTATATTGTTGATACATAACTTAGTATTATTGGTTTGGCGCTACAATAAATAGTGAAGATCGTCAGGTCAGTGTGCATGTTGATGTCTATCGATATTTAATAAAAAAAATGATTTCACAATATTGTTACAGCATGCCTGTTTTTTTTTCAATATTATGTGTTTTTTTTCGTGTGTACTGTAATTGTATGAATAAATTAGAATTATTTAGAAAAGATTATTTATTTAAGACGTTCATTTCATAATATTATGTATGAAGTATCACAAAACAATACAATATATAAACACATTTATTACTAATTATTTATTTATTTCTTCAAAGACTCCAAAGAGCAAGATTGTCATGTTAAGGGGCAATATAAAAAAAATAATGACCATAAAACAAGAAAACAAATTCAGGCATAAGTTTAAGTAATACAAACTACTATAGATGCACATATATATATACATATAAATACAATATTTAAACAGGATAATATTAATAATAATAAAATTAACAAAATTAACTAAGAAAGAAATGAGAATTTTTTTTTAAATACAATTATAAAAATGTTTAACATTCGTGAAATGTTGATATTCAATAGGTAAGTTATTGTAATGGTTGATTAATGCATAACGAATCCCTTTATACTTTTTTTTTTTTTTTTTTTTTTTTGAGAAACTAGTATCTTTGTGCAATAAAGTACAACCTCTAGTATAATAATCATGTACATCTTTATTAAAAATTAAGGCCACGTTATGGTGAGATAGATTCTTAATAATTTTAAACATATATATACAAATCATATATTTTTAAATTCCTTTAATGCTATAATATTTGAAAAAGTATAAATAAAGTTATAAGATGTAATAAGTAATAAGCGTGACCAGACGTCCCGATTTTGGCGGGACAGTCCCGATTTTTAACAATTTGTCCCGCGTCCCGCGGCATTTTAAAAAAAAGTCCCTATTTTTTGGGAAAGAATGCAAGACAAGCGGGAGAACGGAAAGGGAATATACGGTTTTCGCCGCCCATGTAGCTATTTCACCAGGATATGAGTTTTATATTATTTTTGTTAATTTTGTAATGTTAAAATTTAATAATAACAAATCATTGTTGAGAACTGCTTATCAAAGTTAACATTGTTGATTCGACCACCATTGATTGGTAAATAAAGTGCGGACAAAAAAAATTGCAATTGAGTGTTGAGACTTCGAAAGTTATTTTATGTGAAGTATAATTTAACAAATTCTTGTGAAAAAATTCATGACATTTTAAACAACGACAGCATTCTACTTAAAAAAAATCACTCAAATGAGAAATATGCCAAAGAATAAAATAATACTGGTACTATACATAATTTTGTAATATATACATACATTTGTAAATTATACTTATGTTGATATTATTTTTGCGTTCTATAAAATTTTTGTTGCTCCATAGAGTATCTTTACATTTTATAATCAAATAAGACCAACATATTTTTTCATATTTCATAATATTTTGCACAAACTAGCCATTATTAATGCCGCACCACTCATCACCAAAATCGAATAATTTTCCTCGCGCGATAGAGACATGGTTGGTTACACCTGCTCCGCAAAATGTCTACTGAAGGTTTGTGGGTTTCCTATGGATCGCAGGAGGTTCGTTGAAATTAATCATTTCGACGAACATAACACACGCCGTGCGCGCGCGCCGTTCGTGTTCGCGGCGCGCATATGTGTACGTACCTTTACGTGTAAAAATCTCTCCCCCCCCTTTTTTTCCCCCGAGTGTCAACTTTCACTGTCCGTCTGTCTACCCTTAATACTATTAGTGTCTAATTTCACAGTCTGTTAACTCGCAAAGGCCTCCGGTACTATTATATATATATATATATATATATATATATTTTTTTTTTTGCGACACTACGCTCACACGCAAACAAACTTTGAACACACGCATGGTAATTTATTCACATTTTTTTTCTCGATCTTGAAACTTTGCCACCTGTCACTCTCCATACCATTAAATAAGTTTGCTACGAACCAGATAGGCTTTGTTCGTTACCGCGCTCACGCCTTCTCCTTGTATGGCCTGAGTTTGTGTAAGTGGTAACGTCCCATAACCTTGTCCCTGGCGTCGGCCCACTTTACCTCGTACGTGTGTGTGCCGAATTGTTTGGATATGAGCCCTGGCCCTTTCCATAATAAATCGATTTTTGCGTTAGCCTTGCGTGTAATTTGTCAGATAGCGTGTGGTTCCTTACCAGCACTTTGTCGCCGATAGACGGGTGCCAAACGTGCTTAGAGCGTTTGCGCTGGGTCACTCCCGTTTCTATCCAGGTTCTCGCTTACATATCCCTGATTAGTACGTTGTTCATTTCCTGGCCTTGTGTATGTACGGTCATAATCGTATCCCCTCTGCGCTGGAATGTATCTATGGTCCCTTATATTTCCATAAACCTGGTTCCGTGGGCCCTCTGCACTCCTCCCTATGTTTATCATGTTGACCCTAGGTTCTTTACCCCTCTGGTCCCTCCTGATATCCTTGTACCCTCTACCATAACCATTGTTGTCTCTATTCTCGTTCCTGTATTGTCGATTGTTACCCTGCATATTACTAAATCTCCTGTCCTCTCCTCGATAGTGGTCATTGTTCTTCCGTATGTCAGGCGCGGCTGCTCCCCTCTCGTCTGAATGGTTAGGTCCGGGGTTCGAGTTGTTCCTACTCGTATTTCCTCCTTCCCTATTTCCACTTTGATTATTACCCCTATTGTCGCCCGCTTCCAGGATAGTTAGCATTTCTATCATTTGGTCGTATGTGCTAACGCGCGCGATTAGCAAGCTGTGCCTAATTGCCTGCGGATAATCGTTGATTAGCGTTCGTACGAATTCTGGTTCAGGGTAACTCGGCGAGATAAGTTTGACTTTTTTAGCCAAGGCCAGAAAATGCTCGCTGTACGTCAAGTTTTTCCTCCTATCATATGTCCCATTGCGTATCTCGTATTTTATATCCATTTGTTTCTCGTAACTAAAAAATTTGTTACGGAATGTTTGCTTAAATGTCTCGTATGGAGCATCAGTGGATAAAGTAACCTCGAACCACATAAGACTGTTGCCTTTCAGGCACTTTTTAACAATATACATATACATACATTTAATTTTGAAATAGTTTTCCAGTTCTTCAATGAACTGGATGGGGCTTGTTTCACTTTCGTTATTTTTCGGCAATGGGATATCAATGAAAGAGGAATTGTAGTACAGGGCTGACCCGTGTATACTATCTGGTTCGCTTACATTAGTATGCACCACAGAACTACTAGCGATCTCCGGGTTCCCTAGTACTTCTGTATGCGCACGTGCTTTGTGGTTAGCCGTCGTCCAAGAAACACTCTCCGACGCGTGTGATTCATTTTCGGGGGTCCTATCTTTTTGACATCCGCTATTAATTTTCTCTGTGAGGGCGCTTATTTCATCATTTAGTTTGCTGATTTCGTTAGTCACTTTCTGTTCTATATTAGTGCCTAACTCATTAAATCTAGTATCAACTATTGTTTCGATCATTTCTGAGCGTTTATCCTGCTCCACAATTTTCTGAGCTACTTGGAGTTTTAGTGTTTCTTGTTCGTCGGCTAGCTTTTGTACAGATACACACATATCATTAACCGTTTTGTCCGCGTTCTCCAACCTACAGAGCACATTCTTGTCGACTCGTTTTATTTCCCCTTGTAATTCCTCCTGTTTCTCCCCTAGGTTAGTTTGTAACGTTATTATATTATTGTTCATCTCTGTTCTAATTTGACTTATTACCCTGTTTTCTCTAAGTCTTTAATAAGTTTTTGTTCCATTTTATTTATCTTTATTTCTACACATGCTGACGATTCATTTATTTTCGCTTCTAGCATCTCTTTATTTTTTCCCATTTCATCCCGTAATGTTTCTTTCAACGTAACTACATCCTTTTCCCTGCTTATCTCCATCTGTCCTTTCCAAGTTTCAAGTTCCCGTTTCATATTCCTCTCCATCGCCTCTAAATCGTTTTTCCTACTTCTATCCATCTCCTCTATTCTCGACATTAGCATTTCCATGTATTTCATGGTGTCGGTGCTTGGATTTCCCTTGTCCTCTACTTCCTCTCTAGATTCTGTTCCTGCATTGCTTTCACTATTTTCCCCTGTGCTCTGCTCTAAGTTCTCTCTGCCATCTTCATTATCCTCTCCCATCCTTACGATTTCGTTCTCTCCATTAATCAGTTGCCCACAAGCCTTCTCCCTAATCTCTTCGTGTTTCCTATCCATTTTTTTATCTTTATTTGCTGCCTCTTTCTATTCCTACTTCTTAACAACATCAATATGCACACAGATATATTTTTAGTTAAATCACTGTAATATTTGATTTTTTTTTTGCTAATTAAAAATAAGGTAGGAATTAAGCTTCTTTCAAAAAATTAGTAAAAAGTAAAAAAAAATCTTATTCTGCTGTTGTCACTTACTGCTTCCTTCCTTCAGTCGCTGTCTTCTCGTTCTGCATCCAGGGTTGTCTGCTTGTTGCCATCATCTTCTCTGTCCTGGTTGCCTCGTGGTCGTGGGACTTAGTCGTCCGTTGATTTCTATTAGTGTATTTCTTTTACGACCTATTCTGCCCGCACGTTAGGGAGCCAATATGGAGAAGGATTATTGATGGGGTAAAGAGGTAAAGAGGTGTAGATGGGATTTAGTGGCGCTAGGAATACGGAAGGAGTTCTCCATGCGTGAGAACTTGGGTTGCTCAGGTTGGAATGCCGATAGGCATGCGTTTTTATCTAGGAATTCCACGAGGACTTCGTCGGGCAGAATTAATATGTAGAGAAGTTGTTGTAGATGTATTTTATTATTGTCTTTCATAAACTGCAAGTAATTGTATATAAGAAGTGAATTTATTTAACTTTCAGAACGAAGTGTTTTTGAGAAGTGACCAGGAGAAGCCTCTCTCGCCTATTAGGTAAACTAGTTACTCCCACTACCTCGATCTCGTGGACCTGAGATCAGTGCTTAGGCACATATAACGAAACATATAATTGGTTAATGCAGCCTCCTATTTTAATCATGGGGGTGTTACAAATTTATCATTGGCGATTTACGCCATCAGAGGTTGGACCTTTTTCCCGTGCTGGCTTCACGTACAGTCGGGTCACAAACATTAGCTAGGCTTGGGTTTTTCCTAGGCTTCAGACGCTAGAAAATTGCCATATTCCCACACTTTTTGCTAGCGTTGTTTGTGTCAGGGTAAAACCCCCGCTTGTAAATTTAGCTAATGGGTTATGGTTATCGCGATATATCAGTTAACTGCAGGCTTAGAAGATATTTCTACTCAATCTGTCGAGCAAAAGATTTTGTCATTACTAAGTTATTATCATCTGTCAGCCACTTCCGTCTTAACAAAAGAAAGGGTGACATTACCTGAGTTGTCAGTACCCTACTTAATAACTAGTAATTTCATTACATTGATACTGACTTCTTTGGATCATTTTATATGACATTTGCTCTTACATGATCAGGTTCCACTAGCTTCCCTGATCAATTTGAATATAAATATGACCTACGTGCAGTAACTGCTTCGTTCAATGATATTATAATTGTATCTGATTTTTATTGCCAATAGGGATTTATTTATAGATTTACTCAGGAGGCTGAGTGAATGACTTGCCACAAAAGTAATGAAACATCTAAATAAACAAGAAAAAGATACAATACAGATCAATGTAATTGAGGAGAAACAATAGGAAGAACATTATAAGAAACTGTGGTATAATGAAAATATATGAGTGTGAGATAGGAATAGATATGATAATGGAAGAATTAGAAGAAGTACTGAAAACAACCAAGAACAGAAAGGCAGCTGGAATAGACGGAATTAATATGGAATTAATAAAATATGGAGGACTTTTTTTAAAACTGAGATTATTACATTTTTAAATTTATGTTGGAAACATGCAACAATGCTAGAAACTTTGACAACAGCAATAGTACAATCTATTTTTAAGAAAGGAGAACGTAACAACTACAGAGGAATAAGTATTTTAACTGTAGGCTATAAAATATACTCAAGAATATTAACATTTAGGTTAAAACAAATAGCAGAGCTAATGTTAACAGAAGAACAAGTGGATTCAGACCAGGGCGATCATTTATGGATAATATATATATATATATATATATATATGTATGTACGATAAAATAATTTATAAAGAAAAGAAGAGAATATAACAAGGAAACACACATAGCTTTTATTGATTTTGTCAAGGCATTTGATAAATTAGATAGAGGAAAACTTTGGTCAATTTTAAAAGAAAAAGGAATTCCGAAACACTTAATAGCAGCTATAAAGAGTTTGTACTGGAACACATATTTGTTATAAAAACTAGAAATGAATAAGTAAAATAAAATTCATACTAATCAAGGAGTTAAACAAGGATGCAGTATCTCTCCAGTTTTGTTTAACCAATACATAAATGAATACCCTCCATGGTATCTTTACCTTGTCGTGGTGGATTGACTTGCGTGCTTAAATGATCCTGAGAGCTATGCCGGCGGTAGCATTGCTGCCGATAGGGTTCCCCATGCCGGACTGGTCGAAGGTGATAAGCCAGGCGAAAAACGTACCTTGGTCGAAAGAATGACGATCTTTCACCGTAAAAATACAACCGTCAAGAAATGCGGACATGGGTTTCCACTGGGGTAAAATTTTCCGGAGGTCAAATAGTCCCACATTCGGATCTCCGGGCGGGGACTACTTCAGGGAACCCATGCCAAAGGCTCAAACACAGGGACATGTTCCTAGGAACATGGAATGTTAAGACTTTATACAATAGCGGGACACTAGAGATATTAACGCGGGAATTAGATAAATCGCCCTTGTATATAGTCGCTTTACAGGAAGTTAGGTGACCAGGAGAAGGTAGTCAGGAATCAGGAAACTTTGCGTTGTACTACGGGGGTGCAGAAAGACCTGCATTTGGAACGGGTTTTTTAGTCAGAAGGAGGATCCTATCCGCTATCCGAGATATTAAGTTTGTTAGTGATAGGATATCATACGTAATTCTATAGGGTAAACGACATGATTTTATAATTGTAAATGTACATGCCCCCACAGAAGATACAGATGACAAGATCAAGGATGAGTTCTATGAAGAATTAGAATGCTTATTTGATAGCCTTTCACGATATCATATGAAAATTGTCTTAGGAGATTTTAATGCAAAAGTGGGGCGGGAAGATATATTTAAACCACCAATAGGCAAATTCAGTCTTCATGAAGATAGTAACGACAATGGGGTTAGATTAGTCACCTTTGCCACATCAAAGAATATTATTGTTAAGATCACAACATTTCAGCATAAGGATATTCATAAATACACCTGGACATCTCCAGATGGCGAAACTCGGAACCAGATAGATAATGTATTAGTGGACAAACGCTGGCACAGTAGCATCATCGATGTTAGGTCAGTTAGAGGGACAGACTGCAATTCAGATCATCATCTGGTCAGGGTGAAAATCAGACAACGGCTATCGCTTATGAGAGGAACAAACGCTAAATATGATTCTGTAAAATTTGAATTAAAAAAAACTTGAAAAATGATGAAATGCGGCAAGAATACCAAATCAAAATTGCTAATAGATTTGAAGTACTGGAATCTTCAGATGACAATGTGGCAAACGAAGACGAACTTATGTAAATAAAGAATGGGAGGCTATAAGAGATACTATTAAATTGTCAGCATCAGAAAGCATTGGTTGTTTAAAAAAGAGGCAAAACAAGAAATGGTTTGATGAGGAATGTGCCGACATTGTAAAGAAAAGAAAGGTAGCAAAAATGAAATGGTTACACCAGCCAAATGAGGTAAATTTAGAACAATTGGGTAGCATTAAACGGGAAACCACCAGGTTACTAAAGAGCAAAAAGAGGGAATATCTGAGAGAGAAAATTAATGATCTTGAAATGAACGCAAAAAATGGCAACATTAGATAATTATATCATGGAATTAGTATAGAGAAGAAAGGGTTTCAGGCTAGAACAAACATAATTCGGATTGAAAATGGGGATATGATTGCAGATTCCAGGAGTATATTAAATAGATGGAAAAGTTACTTTAATCAGCTATTAAATGTACATACAGAACAGGACATTGAGGAGGATAATTTACAGACAGCAGAAATGATAGTCGCAGAACCAAGTGAATTAGAGGTTGAAATGGCGATTGAAAAATTGAAGATGTATAAAGCATCAGGTTCAGATGAGATCCCAGCAGAACTGATAAAATCAGGGGGTGAAAAATTGATGGAAAAGATACGCGGTTGCTTAGTACGATTTGGGAAAAAGAAGCTCTTCCAGATGAATGGAAAGAATCAATTATCATACCAATTTATAAGAGAGGAGATAAAACTGATTGCAACAACTACAGGGGCATCTCATTACTTTCAACTTCCTACAAATATCTAACAAATATATTAGTCAGCAGACTTACTCCCTATATTGATGACAATCTAGGAGATCATGAATGTGCATTTAGAAGAAACAGGTCTCCAACAGATCAGATTTTTAGTATAAGACAAATTTTAGAAAAGAAATGGGAATGTAGTAGTAGTAAGAGTAGTAGGACTTTATTAGACAAAAAGTAAGATATTTCCAATATTATTTACAAATCTGTGTCGCACGGGCAGTAAGCCGTACGTGCTGTTGACAGTCCGTTACAATAAAGTAATAATTGGTACTAGTGTAAAGAAAAATGAACAACAAAAAAGCAACAACATTACAATTACATAAAGAAAACACAATAATATTACAATTAAATAATAACACAATAGCATTATACACCAATTAATTTATATATAATTGTTAAGAATTAATGGTATTGCATTTGGTAACATATATTTATTCATGAATGAGTGTTGTCCTTATTTTCCGCGTTTTGTCCAGAAATTTACCGAGGTTTATCCAATTTTCTGGATTTACCAATAACTCATAGCATGCCAATCTTTCCGATTTGAATTTAGAAATCTTTCCGGTAATAACTGACGTCTCCAATATTCTAAATCATTACATTTTCCTAATATATGTATCTCATCTTCAAATTTCCCGCACATTGGACATTTTCGCATATCGTGATAGTCGCTAATTTTTTAGAAATTTCCATGCCCCTAGCCTAAACCAAGCAAGCCCTGATCTCCCCTTAAATCCTAGGTTGAGTATATACGATTCTTTTCCCCAGACGTGTTTTAGGTCTCTTTGTAAACACAGTGAGCGTTTTCCTGTACATTCGGCGAAAGTATCTTGTTGGTTTATATCTAAGTACCTCCTCCTTATTTTTCTCCACACGTTCTTGCGATTATCAGTCCCTTTTTCCCATATCCAGCCCATCCCAATCTTTTGGAGTTCTCTCCTAACCTCGTCTGCCCAAAATTTAACATCTATGTTTTTAATTTGGTGGTCGTAACAAATTGCTCTAAGCATTGTTTGTTCACCTTGGATTACTCGCAACCAGTATTTGAGTATACGAATTTTACAGTTTATGTCGTCCTGGAATGCCCCGAATTCATATAAAATTCCACAGTTAGAAACGGTCTTACTAAGTCCTGTAATATATTTTAGAAAATGCATATGTACCTTATTTAGTACTTCCGTTCTTTTGAAACTCCAAATCTCACTACCATAGTCCATTACTGGCCTGACGATCGCTCCATACATTTTTTCTAATCTGCTGACTGGAATATCAGGCACTCGACCCAGAATACCGAGTGCACTGTTAAGTTGTCCTCTCCCTTTAAATAATGCTATATCAATATGTTTTTTCCACTTCCCGTTCATTTTCAACGTCGTACGAAGATATTCAAAAATGTTTCACGTTTTGAAGTACTTGATCTTTTTTATTTCCATTCCTCTGCTCTACCATAAACCGTCCCATTTTTAAATGTCATTGTTTTTGTCTTACTAACATTTACAGTCAACCCACAATACCTACAGTATATTTCCAGTAGGTCAAGACCTCTTTGCAATCCCTTAATTGTCTTGGAACAGATACTTAAATCATCTGCATACAACAGGACTGGGACTTTAACATTTCTTATCTCCGGAGCCTCAATTTCTCCTTCTAGCATTACGTCTACAATATCATCAACGAATAGATTAAATAGCATTGGTGATAAAATGCAACCTTGTCTCACTCCCCGATTGGCTTCACTGCTCTCTGTAATGTGCCCTTGGTCTACTTTTATACAAAATTTAACATATTTATAAATTGACATTAAAGCATGTATCATTTCATGAGACAATCCTTTCCGATTTAATTTTTCCAAAGTGCGCTTCGGTCCACATTATCAAATGCCAACTTAAAATCAATGAATGCACAAAATAATTTACCCCCCTTCATTTGCAGATTGTCATTAATTAATGTTCTCAGAACAAATACGTTGTCCACTGTGGAGTACCCTTCTCTAAAACCTGCCTGATATTTTGAGAGCCTATTGTTCTCTTTAGCTCATTGTCTTATTCGTTCGTAAAGTACTTTACAATATATTTTTCCGAACACTGACAAGAGACAAATTCCCCTGTAACTTTCTGGTACCTGTGTCCCACCTTTCCCTTTGTATAGCGGTTGGATGACACCTGTCGCCCAGGCTTCCGGATAATCTCCTCCATTAAAATGTTTTTTGTACGCAGTTTTCAAAACGTCTAATAATTTATTGGATGATATCATATTTTTCAAGAATTCCTCTGGTATTCCATCAATTCCAGGTGCTTTAACATTCTTTAAACATTTAATGCAAGAAACCACTTCATTTCTCGAAATATCCTGATCCAGTAATTGAATATGAATTGGGTCAGGGATCTCAACTATATTTCCTTGATTATATCTTAACCTCTCATTTCCCAGCACCCTATCGAAGTAACTTCTCCATTCCCAGGCGTTATTCTTGTCCGATTTATGGACTTTACTTTGAGTTCCCTTATCGCTTTCCATATGTCTGCAATGTTCCCACTTTCAGTCGCGACTCTCATTTCTTCGGATTTCTTATTTTGCCAAGCTAGTTTCGTTTCTCCCAATAATTATTTATATTCCTTTCTCTCTTGCGCATAATTTTTTCTGCTTTCATCTGTGCTTTCTTTTCTAAACTTTAAAAAGACTACTTTCGACAAACTTCTTCTTCTTTGTACATGCATTATTGTACCACCATTTGTCCTTCTGGTTCATTGCGCATTTAACCTTGAATTTTTACCCTGCTTTTTGAAAAGATTCTGTCAAAGTTTTAATAATTTCCTCCCCGCTAAGATCATTTAATTTCAGATCCTCTATTAGCGTTTCCAAACTCCTGATAAATTCTTCTTTGCGATCCTCGATCCACCTGAAACGTGTAATTGGCCGCAATATTGTTGCAACCCTCATCATTAACTGTCTCTCACTAATACCTTTCATATTTAAAATAAGTTTGTTTGGGAAGTGGTGTGATTCGATTCTGGAAAATATACAGAGATTACTTAGGACTGGAATCATGTCTTGTGTGCATATTGAATACACAATGGCACTGTACATCAACTATATGTAGACTTCAAAAAAGCACATGATTCAATTATGAGGGAGAAGTAATATAGTATCCTGCTGGAGTTCGGAATTCCTAAAAAGTTAGTTAGACTTATACGAATGTGTCTAAATGACACAAAGAGTAGGGTGCGTGTAGCCAAACAGTTTTCGGACACTTTTGAAATTCAGAATGTGTTGAAGCAAGGAGAAGCACTATCTCCTCTACTGTTTAATTTTGTACTAGAACATGCCATTAAATCTTTAGAGAATGGGGAAGGCTTACAACTCAATGGTATTAATAAGCTGTTAGTTTATGCTGATGGTGTAGTACTACTGGTTGATAGCGAGGAGGTACTAAAGGACAACACGCACACGCTATTGAGTAACACTAAAAAATTAGGACTGGAAGTAAATATCAATAAAACTCAATATATGGTCACACGTAGAAATACATTATATAATGGAAATGGACCAGCTAATGACAAATGAGGGAAATTTTGAGGAAGTGGCTGAATTCAAATACCTAGGAACAATAATTACAAATAGGAATGAGATGCACAAAGAAATTAAACATATGCTCAATTCTGGAAATGCGTGCTATTATGCATTGCAGAGACTCTTGATGTCCCAACTCCTTTCAAAAAACGTTAAACTGAAAATATATAAAACTATTATTCTACCAGTTATATTATATGAGTGCGAAACATGGACTCTTACTTTAAGGGAGGGAAGTAGATTACAGGTATTTGAGAATAAAGTACTTAGGAAGATTTTTGGACCAAAGAGAGATGAACAGACAGGTGAATGGAGAAGACTACATAATAATGGGAAGCCGGATATAATAAGAACAGTTAAGTCTCGTAGACTGCGATGGGCAGGACATGTTGCACGTATGGGGAATGAAAGACTTGCATGGAAGCTTCTTATAGGAAAGCCAGAGGGAAAACGCCCAGTTGGAGACCAAGAATGAGGTGGGAGAATAACATTAACTATGATTTGAGGGAATTATATTACGCAGGAAATGATTGGAAAGCATTAGCTCAGGATAGGGATGTATGGAGAGCTTATATCCGTGCGGCCATGAACCTACGGGTTCGGTAGTGCTAGTGAGTAAGTAAGTATACATCAATGATATAATAAAAAAATGGAACGAAGAAACAAATAAAGGAATAAAATTAGATATAACACACTACTTGAAAACATTATTATACGCTGATGACCAGGTAATAATAGCAAATACGGAAGACGAACTTCGAAGGAATATTTTTAAACTACATAATATATGTGAACAATATAATCTCAAAATATCCATAGAAAAAACTAAAGTAATGGCATTCCAAGGGAAAAATCAAATCAGATCCAAAATAGTAATAGGAAACAAAATCATAGAACAGGTGAACCATCTCAATTATCTAGAATGTGACATTTCATTTAATTATGATAATGATATAACTAATAAAATAGCAAAATTCCAGGGGATATATGGTACGATAAAACGATCACTAAATAACAAAACAACAGAGAGACCCATTTGAAATTTTACAAAACGTTGGCAGTACCGGTACTGCTCTATGGTTCAGAAGCCTGGATACATAAAAACAATATCCAAGTAGGATAACGGTGGCAGAAATGAAATTTTTGAGATCTGTTAAAGGGTGCACTAAGGAAGATAGAATCAAGAACACAGAAATAAGAGGAACTTGAGATATTTGCAATAACTGATAAAATAGATACATACAGACAAAAATGGAAGCAACACATAGACAGAATGAATGAAGATAGATATCCAAAACAAATAACAAAATACAAACCTAAAGGCACCCGAAATGTGGGCAGACCTAGAAAGAGATGGGCTGAAGTCGGAACGGGTCAACAGACCTAATCCATGAATGCAGATGATGATGAGGAAACAAATGTAAATAATTAAAACTTACTCCAACGCATTGAACACACACACACGTGCACGCACACGCATATATATATATATATATATATATATATATATATAATTACTGGATAGACAATTAAAATATAATTGTAGCTTGAGAATTAACATTTGATATGGTGAAACCATTGGTAATTTCAAACATATGGGGAAAAATTAGTCCGCTCGAGTGTGAAAGAGAAAAAAGAGCGACGGCGAGAGAAAGAGCATCGACCCAACATATGCACAAGTGTACGCCACACGGGATCTTGGATCCTGTTTTACCATGTAAACGATAAGTTTCCGTACTGCCCTTTCCTTTGTCCCATAAATAATTTGGTGTCAGAAGACAGACTGGCGATCGCAAATGGATATGAGATATCATGATTTTTAACTGGTCAAAAACAGAAATATTTTCCTGGTCACGGGCTCATTTGAATGATATAATCCGCGGGACTTATATTTAGTTATGTTCTTTATTTATTATTTGTTATTATTATACCAGTGTCTTGGATACTGGATATTGTACTGGCTTCACAATTATCTTAATGCTGAAATCAAACTTTGAATTTTTGCGACATAAAATGACGTCAGTTTCATTTACACGTACGGTGCGTTTTTAGCAGACTTGAATTTGAAGGAATTTCCTTTACTGAATTTTAATCGGTCATTATCCCGACAATAATTATGACGCGACATAGGGTAGGGCTACTAATTTCTCTGCCTTGCCTTGGTGTGATTATATTGGACCTGTATAGAATATTTACTTAATCTAGCGTTCAATTCATGTTTAGATTGGCATAACCATTAAACTGAAAAATTTATAGTTAATTGATTAATCATTGTCCACCGCTGTGGTCTCGTGGTAGCTTGCTGCCATTTCACGCAGCAGGCCCGGGTTTGATTCCTGGTCGGGACAGGATCCTCGGTGAGGTTTTCTCGGGGTTTTTCCTCACGTGTAAGACAAATTTTTGGACGGTCATCATCCTTTTCATCATCATCCTTCACCGGTGGAAAGCAACGGGAAGCTACCACACCTTTAATTCCCTATTAAAGCTGCAAAGCATAGCATGGAAATGCTATGATTGCAGTGAAACATCAGAATTGCTATGGAATGAAATGGATTAATCCCTGTGTGTTTGTTTAACGTAGAATATCCTGAACTCTATTTTTGTTTAATCTATCTACGGCATAGTTTTCATATTTTACCATAAACTAAGGTATATATATATATATATATATATATATATTCGATATACATTTTAGAAAATTGACTAATTTTAGTATGCGTTATCCAACTTCTTGAATTTCCAACAATTTGGCATCTCATTAGGTTGATAGGTATTTACTATGAAGTAGTCTGCATATTAGGATATTCACACTTACATATTTGTTCATACATTAGGCAGTTAAATTTACAGCCTCTCAGTGAACTAATCCATGTAGACTACCATTGAAATATTTTCGAAATGAAATTATCAGATCTAATGAACAATAGTTGGGAAATTGTCGAACTGACTCGCAAATGTTTCTCATTTATAAGCTACAGAACAGAAAAAGCAGTTATAAACAAATATTGGTACGCAGTAGGCCTAAATTGAGTTAAGTAATATTATATAAATAGGTAACCACATTTTCATCTGATAGTACTCTTTGTTGAAAATTCCATTTATTAAATGCTATTTCAAAATATCAAAGGAGGTTTCACAGCTTTGAACAATTCACTCGTGCCGGTTTGCTCTTGTCGTGAATTATCAATAAAATGAAAACTCTTGATGTATTGTAACATTAAATACTAGATAACTGACAGTTTTCACTACGTTAAGTAACACAATTGGCTCAATTTTTAAGAAAAATACACCTGAAAAAATAAGTCTTACAGTCTAAAGAAGGCATAAACTGAATGGTATTAATGCGTTATGCTTACATGTAAATTATGCATACTAAAAGCCATGTAAATTATGTAGTATTATTAGTTGATAACGAGGACATACTAAAAGCCATGTAAATTATGTAGTATTATTAGGTTGATAACGACTACATTAAGTAACACAATTGGCTCAATTTTTAAGAAAAAAAATCACCTGGAAAAATAAGTCTTACCGTCTAAAGAAGGCATAAACTGAATGGTATTAATGAGTTATGCTTACATGTAAATTATGCATACTAAAAGCCATGTAAATTATGTAGTATTATTAGTTGATAACGAGGACATACTAAAAACCATGTAAATTATGTAGTATTATTCGTTGATAACGAGGACATACTAAAAGCCATGTAAATTATGTAGTATTATTAGTTGATAACGAGGACATACTAAAAGCCATGTAAATTATGTAGTATTATTAGTTGATAACGAGGACATACTAAAAGCCATGTAAATTATGTAGTATTATTAGGTGATAACGAGGACATACTAAAAGCCATGTAAATTATGTAGTATTATTAGGTGATAACGAGGACATACTAAAAGCCATGTAAATTATGTAGTATTATTAGGTGATAACGACTACATTAAGTAACGCAATTGGCTCAATTTTTAAGAAAAATACACCTGAAAAAATAAGTCTTACCGTCTAAAGAAGGCATAAACTGAATGGTATTAATGAGTTATGCTTACATGTAAATTATGCATACTAAAAGCCATGTAAATTATGTAGTATTATTAGTTGATAACGAGGACATACTAAAAACCATGTAAATTATGTAGTATTATTAGTTGATAACGAGGACATACTAAAAGCCATGTAAATTATGTAGTATTATTAGTTGATAACGAGGACATACTAAAAGCCATGTAAATTATTTAGTATTATTAGTTGATAACGAGGACATACTAAAAGCCATGTAAATTATGTAGTATTATTAGGTGATAACGAGGACATACTAAAAGCCATGTAAATTATGTAGTATTATTAGGTGATAACGAGGACATACTAAAAGCCATGTAAATTATGTAGTATTATTAGTTGATAACGAGGACATACTAAAAGCCATGTAAATTATGTAGTATTATTAGTTGATAACGAGGACATACTAAAAGCCATGTAAATTATGTAGTATTATTAGTTGATAACGAGGACATACTAAAAGCCATGTAAATTATGTAGTATTATTAGGTGATAACGAGGACATACTAAAAGCCATGTAAATTATGTAGTATTATTAGGTGATAACGAGGACATACTAAAAGCCATGTAAATTATGTAGTATTATTAGGTGATAACGAGGACATACTAAAAGCCATGTAAATTATGTAGTATTATTAGTTGATAACGAGGACATACTAAAAGCCATGTAAATTATGTAGTATTATTAGGTGATAACGAGGACATACTAAAAGCCATGTAAATTATGTAGTATTATTAGGTGATAACGAGGACATACTAAAAGCCATGTAAATTATGTAGTATTATTAGGTGATGACGAGGACATACTAAAAGCCAACACACACATACACATTCTATTAAAAATAACACCAAGAAACTAACACTGAAAGTACGAGTACGTATTAATGATAATGAATACGTTGTACACGTAGAAATACATTGTACAATGAAAATGGACATTTCATGACAAATGAGGGAAGTTTTGAAGAAGGAATGAATTCGAATACTTACAAACAATAATTACAAATAGGAATGAGATAAAAAAAAAATAATTACGCTCAACCCTGGAGACGGATGTTACTATTCATTACAGAGAATCTTGACGTCTCAAATTCTCTGAACAAAAAAAAAAATCTGTTTTTCTTTCAGTTATATGGATGCGAAATATGTCCTCTTACTTTAAGGTATGAAAACATATTACGTGTATTTGAGAATTAAGTTCGTATGAAAACTGTTGGACCAAACTTTTGGACAGACAAGTGAATGGAGAAGGCAACTAAGTGAGTTACATGATTTTTATGGAAAATCAGATATAATAAGAACAGTTAAATCTCATAGACTGCGATGGATAGGACATGTGGCACGAATGTGGAATGAAAGAGGGGCTTGGAAACTGGATGTAGAAAAAACCAAAGGAAAAGCGCCAAGTAGATTGGCCAAGAATGGGAGGTGGAAGAATAACATTAACCATGACATGAAGGGTGTGAATTATACAGGATTTTATTTTGGAAGGAGTTCGATAAGGGTGTGTATACATTATCGCATAGATTGTTTAATATATATTTAGACGAGTTTATACGAAGATGGAAAAAATCAAGTCCAAAAGGAATAAAAATTAATAAGTAAATGTATATGAATATTTTAATGTAGGCCTATGCAGACGATCTGACAATTATACAGACATCAGATGATGATTTGTAAAGAGTTATTTACTCGTTGAATCAATTAGGACTCTATTATAATCTTAAAGTCACAACTTAAGGCTTTTCAGGGCAAACTGCCATTCAGAACAAAAGTAGTAATCAATAATGAAATAATAAAACATGTAGCACACTTTAACTATCTTGGATCAGATATAATGACAGAGCTATGATTGGGATATATATCATAAATTAAACTGCTATCAAATGATGTGCGGCACCATAAGAAGAACCCACCGAAAGATTCGAAATGAAACTCAGCTCAGGTTTAATAAAATTACGGCCGTTCCTATTCTTTTATATGGATCTGAATGTTGGGTATTTTAAAAAAAGATATCTCACACATTCAAGCCACTGAAATGATTTTTTAAGATCCGTGAAAGAATGTACATACATGGATAGATTACATAATGAAGCAATAAGAAATTAACTGGAGATAATTTCATTACTCGATATACTAAAGAGCATAAATACCGATGGAAAGAACATTTAGACAGAATGGAAAATACAAGATTCCCTGCCCAAAACGATCAACACCGACACACCGCATGGAGAAAGATCTTTAGGACGGTCAAGGAAACGATGGACTTGAGACCGGAACAGGTCGCATTGACCTAATCCTGGAAAGGAAGAAGAATACTATTTTATTTTGGAAATAAAAACTATCTCTCGAATCGGTACTCAAACCCGCCAGCATGATACCATTGGAACTACGATACGAACGTCAACAATTCTTCCCTCTTGTGCAATTCTCTTGGTGTAGGGATGTGGCGACCCCATTGCCCATTGGGTTTAACAATGCAATCAGTCTAACCAAGTATTGGCGGGATACCCATAGCTAGTGACTAGGGGAGGAATACCCCTACTCTACCTCAAGAACTGAGGCAGCAGGTCCGGAGCCCCATCACCGGAACTGGAAGTTGTAGGCTGATAACCAGCACTTCTTATATCCTTTTAACAAAGAAACCAAGATGAAAGCAAGCCGTAATGCTCATTGTTGACAACCTTTCGCATTAAATAAGAGAGGGAAGGACGACACCACGAAAATTATATTAGATTGGAACCCCCAAGGATTAAGGCAACATGTAGTAATGCCTTCAGGGATGAATCTGAACAGGCAGGGATGAGTTGGAATGAAATTAAGGCATTGGCAAACAACAGAGTGCGTTGGCGAGCTTTTATCAAGGCCCTATGCTTCCCAGTGGAGTGACCAGGACTACTACTACTACTACTATTACTACTACTATACAATTCTCTATTATTCGAAGGTCGATAGTCCGAGCTACCAACAACGCCCTCTGATGACTTCTATTCAGAAGTACTTTTATTGAGAATTTATACATTACTTTAAAAAGGTAAAGTTTAATATTCTTATGTTATATTTATGACTAGATCACAAAAAATACAGACATCTTAGAAGAATTACAAGTGGAACCTTTCGAAAATAAAATTTCTGATTATAAGTAAAAATGGATGCAACATGTTCATCGAATGGAAGATCACAGGATATCCAAACAAATGTTAAGCTATCAACCTGCAGGCAGAAGAAGACCAGGACATCCACTCAAAGGACTTTTGGACGGCGTTTCTCTTGAGGCCGAAACAGGTCAACAAATGTCCTAAATTATTAAATGACTATGATGATGATGATGATGATGATGATGATATATTTAATTAACATTTTCCATTCCTGGACTGAATTTTATTTTGAAAGAAAAATTAACGCTGGAACCGGGACTCGACCTCCGGATCTCTGACTATACGCGTCAGCATGATAACCAAAATAAAATTATATCCAGGACTGGAACATTTTAAATTAAATACAACATCAAAATATACAGGTTATATTTGGATAACATTAACTCAGGATTAGATGTATGGAGATTTTATGTCCGTCGACTATGAACCTCTGAGTTCGATAGTGACAGAGAATAGGTAAGTAGTTATTCCTGCACATACAACAATAGGATGATTTGGGTTATTCGTAGTTATTGACCAAGTGTGGAAAACCTTGAAAATGTTTATTCCAAATAATCAAATTCTGTTTTGACAATTTCATTTCACAGTTGCGACATATTGGGTATTTATATGCGAGCGAACAGCATGTTATAAATCGAATAAAGATAAACACCACTCTCATGTTGAACGTGATAATTAGATATGGCGATTGACACCTTTCTCGTGGGAAGGCGTAAATTTAATGTAAGACGTTTCTGTATGACGTGAGTTCCTAGCAACACTGCTATCACACTATTAATATTACCTTACAACACGTTTGGATATCCACCGCTGTGGTTTAGTGGCCTCAGTGGCCAGAATTCGATTCCCGGTCGGGAAAAGTTTCCTGGATGAGGTTCTTTCAGAAATTTTCCTCACCTGTAAGACAAACGTCAGTCCCTGATTACTTTCTGGTCATCGTGATTGTTCATAACGTAAATTTATTCGTTTGTTTAATACGAATATACAGTATGAGTGAATGGTGTGTCTTGTATTAAATGTTGCTGTTGTCTCTGGGGTGACCTTGGTATTTAGCTAATCACTCATATGTGGAAACCTTCCCTGGTCAAAAATTGTGTATATGATTCAGAGTTTAAAATTCTCATGTCAGGTCATGTTCCTTTAGGGCACAGGAAAGGTTAAGCTAAGGGACAGAAAGAAAGTTAATAAAATGATTACAAAATATGTCAGTATGTGTGATTTGTGTTATATATTCGTGCGATTTTGTATTTAAAAAATGTGACCTAAATCCAAATTCTTCATAACTTAAGACAGTATTTATAAGTAAAGAAAGTAAATTGAATTTTTGCGCGATAGTGCGTTTTGTCGTACTTACAGCAATGGCGACCATGATTGAAAGTTCAATTTCCTACATTTCGGGGGGTTGCCAACCTAAATAACTATACTGTAGTATTACGTATTACAAAGCTCGTGCGGAAAATAAAAGTACTGCCCTTTATCTTACTACGTACCATGTATATACAAAAATATATCCAAAAGGTAGTGTTAATATACATTATACGAAACAAATCACTGCATTTTAAATTAACTGAAATTTATTTGAAACAATATAAAACAATAAATACGTACTTGTTGCCATTAAATCCTGATTGGTGTGACGGTCTGCTGTAGTCTCAACTAATAAACGCTGTTAACGGTAGTCAGTTGTTTATAATAAACGCAAATATTTCCAACAAATATGTTATTACTTTACTATTAATTATTATTTTGAAAACATCATCTCGCAAAAAATAATATAGGACTACAACGTATGTTTGTGAAGTGTTTTACATAATCGCGGAAATTAAAAACCTCGCTTCCGTAAAAACCACTTCCCAACCTCGCATTGTGATATACTAATTAGTTACACTAAACATTTGAATGATCTACAATAAATATATATATGTCGCACTAATTAGTTACACTAAACATTTGAATGATCTACAATAAATAGATATATGTCGCACTAATTAGTTACACTAAACATTTGAATGATCTACAATAAATAGATATATGTCGCACTAATTAGTTACACTAAACATTTGAATGATCTACAATAAATAGATATATGTCGCACTAATTAGTTACACTAAACATTTGAATGACCTACAATAAATAGATATATGTCGCACTAATCAGTTACACTAAACATTTAAATGATCTACAATAAATAGATATATGTCGCACTAATTAGTTACACTAAACATTTGAATGACCTACAATAAATAGATATATGTCGCACTAATTAGTTACACTAAGCATTTGAATGATCTACAATAAATAGATATATGTCGCACTAATTAGTTACACTAAACATTTGAATGATCTACAATAAATAGATATATGTCGCACTAATTAGTTACACTAAACATTTGAATGATCTACAATAAATAGATATATGTCGCACTAATTAGTTACACTAAACATTTGAATGATCTACAATAAATAGATATATGTCGCACTAATTAGTTACACTAAACATTTGAATGATCTACAATAAATAGATATATGTCGCACTAATTAGTTACACTAAACATTTGAATGATCTACAATAAATAGATATATGTCGCACTAGTTAGTTACACTAAACATTTGAATGATCTACAATAAATAGATATATGTCGCACTAATTAGTTACACTAAACATTTGAATGATCTACAATAAATAGATATATGTCGCACTAGTTAGTTACACTAAACATTTGAATGATCTACAATAAATAGATATATGTCGCACTAATTAGTTACACTAAACATTTGAATGATCTACAATAAATAGATATATGTCGCACTAATTAGTTACACTAAACATTTGAATGATCTACAATAAATAGATATATGTCGCACTAGATTAGTTACACTAAACATTTGAATGATCTACAATAAATAGATATATGTCGCACTAATTAGTTACACTAAACATTTGAATGATCTACAATAAATAGATATATGTCGCACTAATTAGTTACACTAAACATTTGAATGATCTACAATAAATAGATATATGTCGCACTAGTTAGTTACACTAAACATTTGAATGACCTACAATAAATAGATATATGTCTCACTAATTAGTTACACTAAACATTTGAATGATCTACAATAAATAGATATATGTCGCACTAATTAGTTACACTAAACGTTTGAATGATCTACAATAAATAGATATATGTCGCACTAATTAGTTACACTAAACATTTGAATGATCTACAATAAATAGATATATGTCGCACTAGTTAGTTACACTAAACATTTGAATGATCTACAATAAATAGATATATGTCGCACTAATTAGTTACACTAAACATTTGAATGATCTGCAATAAATAGATATATGTCGCACTAATTAGTTACACTAAACATTTGAATGACCTACAATAAATAGATATATATCGCACTAATTAGTTACACTAAACATTTGAATGATCTACAATAAATAGATATATGTCGCACTAGTTAGTTACACTAAACATTTGAATGACCTACAATAAATAGATGTATGTCTCACTAATTAGTTACACTAAACATTTGAATGATCTACAATAAATAGATATATGTCTCACTAAGTTAGTTACACTAAACATTTAAATGATCTACAATAAATAGATATATGTCTCACTAATTAGTTACACTAAACATTTGAATGACCTACAATAAATAGATATATGTCGCACTAATTAGTTACACTAAACATTTGAATGATCTACAATAAATAGATATATGTCGCACTAATTAGTTACACTAAACATTTGAATGATCTACAATAAATAGATATATGTCGCACTAATTAGTTACACTAAACATTTGAATGATCTACAATAAATAGATAGGCCTATATGTCGCACTAATTAGTTACACTAAACATTTGAATGACCTACAATAAATAGATATATGTCGCACTAATTAGTTACACTAAACATTTGAATGATCTACAATGAATAGATATATGTCGCACTAATTAGTTACACCAAACATTTGAATGATCTACAATGAATAGATATATGTCGCACTAATTAGTTACACTAAACATTAGAATGAACTACAATGAATAGATATATGTCGCACTAATTAGTTACACTAAACATTTGAATGATCTACAATGAATAGATATATGTCGCACTAATTAGTTACACTAACATTTGAATGATCTACAATAAATAGATATATGTCGCACTAATTAGTTACACTAAACATTTGAATGATCTACAATAAATAGATATATGTCGCACTAATTAGTTACACTAAACATTTGAATGATCTACAATAAATAGATATATGTCGCACTAATTAGTTACACTAAACATTTGAATGATCTACAATAAATAGATATATGTCGCACTAATTAGTTACACTAAACATTTGAATGATCTACAATGAATAGATATATGTCGCACTAATTAGTTACACTAAACATTTGAATGATCTACAATAAATAGATATATGTCGCACTAATTAGTTACACTAAACATTTGAATGATCTACAATAAATAGATATATGTCGCACTAATTAGTTACACTAAACATTTGAATGATCTACAATAAATAGATATATGTCGCACTAATTAGTTACACTAAACATTTGAATGATCTACAATAAATAGATATATGTCGCACTAATTAGTTACACTAAACATTTGAATGATCTACAATAAATAGATATATGTCGCACTAATTAGTTACACTAAACATTTGAATGATCTACAATAAATAGATATATGTCGCACTAATTAGTTACACTAAACATTTGAATGATCTACAATAAATAGATATATGTCGCACTAATTAGTTACACTAAACATTTGAATGATCTACAATAAATAGATATATGTCGCACTAATTAGTTACACTAAACATTTGAATGATCTACAATAAATAGATATATGTCGCACTAATTAGTTACACTAAACATTTGAATGATCTACAATAAATAGATATATGTCGCACTAATTAGTTACACTAAACATTTGAATGATCTACAATAAATAGATATATGTCGCACTAATTAGTTACACTAAACATTTGAATGACCTACAATAATAGATATATGCCGCACTAATTAGTTACACTAAACATTTGAATGATCTACAATAAATAGATATATGTCGCACTAATTAGTTACACTAAACATTTGAATGACCTACAATAATTAGATATATGCCGCACTAATTAGTTACACTAAACATTTGAATGATCTACAATAAATAGATATATGTCGCACTAATTAGTTACACTAAACATTTGAATGATCTACAATAAATAGATATATGTCGCACTAATTAGTTACACTAAACATTTGAATGATCTACAATAAATAGATATATGTCGCACTAATTAGTTACACTAAACATTTGAATGATCTACAATAAATAAATATATGTCGCACTAATTAGTTACACTAAACATTTGAATGATCTACAATAAATAGATATATGTCGCACTAATTAGTTACACTAAACATTTGAATGATCTACAATGAATAGATATATGTCGCACTAATTAGTTACACTAAACATTTGAATGATCTACAATAAATAGATATATGTCGCACTAATTAGTTACACTAAACATTTGAATGATCTACAATGAATAGATATATGTCGCACTAATTAGTTACACTAAACATTTGAATGATCTACAATAAATAGATATAAGTCGCACTAATTAGTTACACTAAACATTTGAATGATCTACAATGAATAGATATATGTCGCACTAATTAGTTACACTAAACATTTGAATGATCTACAATAAATAGATATATGTCGCACTAATTAGTTACACTAAACATTTGAATGATCTACAATAAATAGATATATGTCGCACTAATTAGTTACACTAAACATTTGAATGATCTACAATAAATAGATATAGTCGCACTAATTAGTTACACTAAACATTTGAATGATCTACAATAAATATATATATGTCGCACTAATTAGTTACACTAAACATTTGAATGATCTACAATAAATAGATATATGTCGCACTAATTAGTTACACTAAACATTTGAATGATCTACAATGAATAGATATATGTCGCGTAAATAAAATATTAACGACTGTTCAATGTCATTTCCGAGTCTACTATTACCAGATAACTTCATTTATCCGGTCGGGTCTTGAATACATGAAAGCAGAATAACGGCTTGTGAAATGAGATTCATGCGCAGAACAGCGGGTTACACCAGATGGGATCGGAAAAGGAACACCGATATCTTAAAAGAATTGAAGACTACGTCAATTTTGGAATATATTAAACAGTATCAACTAAATTGGAAACACCATCTTGAAAAAATGATTTCAAATCGGATTCCCAAAGCTATTTATAATTATATACCAAGAGGACGAAGATCACTGGGCCGTCCTATGAAACGCTGAGGGAAAATTTTCTATAGGATCGTAACAGGCCTTGGCCTAATACTTGGAAGGAAGAACAAGATGACATATATATATATATATATATATATATATATATATATATATGCAGATGTTGGTCATGGTAATTATTTTTTTGTAGATAACTCTAGTTTTATTCTAGATGTGTTGGAGATGATTTTTTTTGTTGACCACTATAATTTTATCCCAAGCATGTTGGAAATTAAAATTATTTTTCATTTTTTAGTTCGGTTTTCCAATAAAGCGTGTTGTTTTTGTTTTTTAAACCATTATTTATTTTTTAGTTTTAATATTTTACAGAATAAGATAAAAATGTAAATATCTTTAAATTCCATACTATTGTAGTATAAGCCAAAACTAATACTCTATTAAAAACATCCTGCGGGCCGGTATTTGAACCAGCGACCTATGGATTACTGAAATTATATACCACTACATCCACCGCTCTACCAACTGAGCTCTTACAACGATTGAATAAGAAGTTGATAGGTCCGCAACCTATTATACCGGTTTTTATTATTTTGATTTTCTGCTGATTCTGGCCAGGATTTTAGAAACATTTATGCAATTATTGTACTGTCATTGGTCCTTTACAAGTATACAAAGTTTCAAGTCGATCCAATGATTTTAAGTGGGTGAAAATCTTGTTGAAAGATTCCGTTACGTAATTACACAGACACATTTTTTTATTTTCTGATAATTCTGGCAAGAGTTTTGGGAAACATTTGTGAAATTATTGTATTGTCATAGGTCCTTTATAAGTATACAAAGTTTCAAGTAGATCAAATGATTTTAAGTGGGTGAAAATCGCGTTGCAAGATTCCGTTACATATATAGATACAGGTCAAGCTAATATAAAGCGTGTAAAAAAGTCTGTTAATCGTAAACATAAGTTACAGGAAAGTTATTTGTTTTTTTTATGATACGTTATAATAAAGGCTACATTTTAATCCAACACAGGAATTATGAAATTCTTTATAGGCCTATAAAAACGAGTGTCTGTGAGTCTGTCTTTTACGGACTCAAAAACTATTTGACCATTTTTAATGGAGTTTTACCATTACTTAGAGAACATTTCTGGGAGAATTAACGTATATAATATAGAATTGTCCACCGCTGTGGTCTCGAGGTAGCGTGCTGCCTTGTCACGCAGCAGGCCCGGGTTCGATCCCCGGTCGGGGCAGTTTTTCTGGGTGAGGTTTTTATCGGGGTTTTTCCTCACCTGTAAGACAAATGTCAGGAAAACTTTAAGGCCCAAACGGTCCCCAAAATCATATGGCCATCATCCTTATCATTATCATCCTTCACCGGTGTGGAAAGCAACGGGTAGCTACCACACCTACACAATTCCCTAGTAAAGCTGCAAGCATAGCATGAAAATGCTATGATTGCAGTGAAGGACCTGCATTCGGGCAGAATTACTATGGATGGATATAGAATTGTACATACTATAGAGCCGGAGCTAGATAAAGATAGTGCATCGGTACACTAAAAGAGTCACTTTGAGGACGCTTAAATGGCTTGCGCTGCCTAAACTATAAAAATTATACAAAATTAATGTACACAGAATTGTATATCTCAAATTATTCTACAAGAAAGTTCATAGCAGAATATCAAGGTTATAACTTTTACGGAAAACTCACAATAACCATTTTTGTCTTTCAACTCATTGATGCCCAGAAGATTAGGATAAGTAGATTCCCGGGCAACGCCAGATAATTAGCACGGGGTATATGAAAATAATTACAATATAAATATATAATTATTTTTATTTTTACTTATTCAACTTAACATAAAACACATTTCATTCATTTAGGCATAACAGCACACGCCGGGTATTAATTAGTTATAATGTAAAAATAAGTAAATACAAAATTTCTCCACATAATCCAATCTATCATACAACAAACATTCATATTTAGTAATTGGTTTTAAACATTTTAATAAATTAATTTAATCTCATTTACATTAATGTTGTAACTTTTATAGACTATTTATTTCTCTGCAGTAATTTTGTTAGAGAATTTTAATGAATTTATTAAATATTTTACTTAACGTCGCTAGCCCTTAAATTGGTAAAACACAAATTTCCCTTTCCAGTTATTTAATTGTGTGGAAACCCAATGAAAACAAAATCACGTGTAACTATATTTTATTTAATTCAACACAAATTTATCATATTTTTACCGTTTTAATTAAATAAGTCAGTTAACCGAAAATGCAAACAAAGTGACTAATTCTAATTGTATATTTGTCCTTTTTGTCTAGCGTAAGTTATTAGATTGAATTTCAGTCGGTTAGGTTTCAAGATACCTTGATCCTGAAAAAAAATCATCATTATATCGAGTTTCTGACCATGCCGCAACCACGTGTTGCCGTTAACTGACTTATGCCACATTCTGTATATTGAAATGTTAAACCACTGTACCTAATTGGTTACATTGCCAATTTAAGTGTTAACTGCAAATATAATTAGCGACAAATTTAAAATCTAATGGTGAAATAAGACTTTTTTTTTATGCACGAGTCTGTTTAATTCAGGATTACTTACTATACATTCACAACCCGGAACTCTTGGCTTTACTTACTTTCGAAAAAAATACCATACTCATTTAAATTTGTAGGCCCTTAAAAATACATCGCCTCTAGCCGGGAACCTTGGAACCGGAGGGGAGGATGGCGCCCACTGGTCTCTCGGAATCGTCAACTTTTGATTTTCAGTAATTTTTAAATATTATACGCTTATTTGCAATCTTAATTGTTGCCATTCATGTATTTTATTGACTGTTGAGATGATAGGAATTGTATTATAACTAGAGTCTGGATTTTTATGTACTAAAAGTTAAGATTGGAACGTAGTATAATGAGAAGTTAGACTTATGACTGTCTTTTGTTTTTGTTTTACACGCAAACAGTTGAATAGTATAATGATAAGTAAGACTTCTGTCTTGTCTTGGTTTCATACACAAACAGTTGAATAATATATACTATCTGCATTGCAATATTTTCTTTTATTACATACAAATCGGGACTCTAATTATAACAAAATAAAAAAAATGTAATTTAGAGACTTTTATAAATTCATTGAAAAATAAATATTGAAAATTGATACCACTAGAAAAAAATGTGTATTTGCGGAATTAAAGGTAGAGGAATATTATATGTCGACATGGTATGCAATATTGCTGATAAATATTAAATTGCACGATTAAAATTTTATTGAAATTGCACTCTTCCTCATATATATTTCAGGTAATTTTTAAACTCATTATAGCGTTTGGGACTTAATAAACAACATATATTACTAATAGGTAACCCTCAAAGTAAGATTTATTATTTACCACGTAAGATTTATATCTAAATTTGTCTGAAGCTACTCAGGTTTTTTGTTAAAATATTAGCAGAAGTTTCTTAGAGCCTAGGTATTTTGTATTTCATTCAGAGAGAAGATAAATCTGCAACTTTTTATATAGCACTACTATTTTTACGTTGAGGTCATGAAAATAGAATATATATAATTTATATCAAACCAATGCAATAATTGTATAATTTATTTTCTTGTTCTAATTCACACGTAAGCATGTATATTAAATATCGGATTCAAAGGTTATTCCATCCGCTTCGAGATGTGAAGTTCGCCGGTTCGTTCCTCGCCAGCATCTTTGATTTTTTTCGTATGAGGAAAAATCGAGTAAAACTATTTATTTATAGGGTAAATTAGAATTACAATTTCGTTCGATAGACATGTGGCACGTTTAATATATTTAACGCCATAATTTAACATTTATAATATTCGTCCATTCTTAATTGCAATAAGTAGTCATTTGTGCTACAACCCACAAGAAATTTAGTCCTTAACTAAAGGATTGTAAATAAATTTTATTTTACTTTTCAGATCTTCTTGCCATAGTAATGTCTAATGGTCACCCTACCTCTCAACCAAGTTAAATAGTTGTATATTGATCAGAAAGTCACGAAAAAAGTTAATGAATTATTTATGATGTGCATCAAAATTTTATAGAAATCCTAAGCAAAAGGGCAGTTTCATTGTTTCTTCAGCTGTTTAATATTCTGTCAATATCGATACTATCAGTTAAAACTCTATTATTTATAATTCTATATTTCATAAAAAACATTGTGACGAACAAATTGGTGAGATATTCGATTTGACAAATTACTAATTTACCGAATGTTTGAAATATCTTAAGATACGTCTTTGTGGCTTAGGAGGGAAATACAAGCCTATTAAACATATCGCGAATTGAAAGAAATACATAACCTCATTTCGTTATTTTAGTGCACTATATCATACTTGGCAGTATTATAAATAATGATTTTAGGAAGCTAAATTATTCTGGGAATAATTGGAAAAATTAAGATCGATGTCCGAACGGCCCGCGAACCTACGGGTTCGATAATATCATATTGTTATTTGGAAATAATATTTCAGAAGGCATCACATGAGAATTACAGTTTATATGGTTGTCCTAACATTGTAAGAGTTATAGTATAGAAGACCTTATAACTAGAATGGGTAACGGCACAAATGCTATGACAATTATATGGTAAATAATGAGGAAAAGGCATTAGGAAGACCTAGGCATTCGGATATATGAACTGAATATATGTGACTAAGATATGGAACACGAAAGGTATTACTGTGACACTGAACTCAAGGATTTTTGTAACCTGTCAATTGGAGAAGAAAACAATTTCTCGTGCCAATTTTTAAATGTGTCGGAACACAGAAAAAATATCATGTATAATTCCAAGTATTACTGTATATTTAGTATTCGACACAGATTTAAGTAATTTCAGCTTGTTCTTTTTCTATTATTTTCTTTAAAAAGTAGGTATTAGGTATTAAATTCAACCAGCCTAATGGGCACATTATAAATTTCAGGGTTCAGCCATAAATCTATACTCCCATACCATAATTTATAGACTAACTTCAATACCTACTCTATTACATAAGCTACTATAAAGGACAAGAGGTAGACGGAAATTTACTTTTTTAAAATATACAAACAGTAAGGTATTGAACTTAGTTTTTATAATGATTAATATAGGACTAGTTGGGGATATGATATACCAATGTTTTTAAATAATAACAAAACATTATTAAATATGGTTTATTACAAATAAATAAATAAAAATAATTGTATCTCTAAACTTAAGAAGTCAAATAGACAAAATATATCCCAACCTTTCATCATCAGCAAGCCTGATATATTCTAATTAGGATTGAAATTCCTGTGTGATTTTTCTGTTTAATTTCAATATTAGTGGCATATTCTGGCCTGCCCTCGAGATTTTCCTTAAAAATTCTGTCTCATTGTGACTGGAGTTGTTGTATTAAGGTTTTGGCAATCGGACCAGGAGCTGCATATTGACCATATATTTGATATTTAAATGAATAGTAGATAAGGACAGGAGTGGGCCACAGTGATCTCCTACCATGTTCCATTTTTTCCATAATATATTTTGCATGTGGGCCCCAACCGAGCGTTTTGTCAATAATAAATACCCGAATATTCACCTTAGTAAGTGGCGGTGGACTAGTGGTTATGCTCCTTGCCTGTGGTCCCGAGGGTCGCGGGTTCAAAACCGACCGGGGTCGATGGAATTTTTTAGGACCGAAAAATCCAAGGAGCAAATCCTCCGGGAGGGCCTTTAAGCCGTGGGTCCCGAGTCTGAAGATTTTCAGGCTCGTAAAAAATCCTTTAAGCCTGAATGAAAAGGCCTCTAAGCAAAATTTATCTAATTTGCCCGTCCTAGTACTATCTGGTTTTCTAGATGTCAGTATGAGGCGGAACGTGACCACGTACCACTCAAAAATGACATCTATACGAAAACAAGCGTAACTAAATCAATGTGGTCAATTTCTTCCCTGTAGGGGGAGAGCGCACTCCTAATCTCTGTAAAGGGGAAAAATATTGGGTATTATTATTGCCCAAACGCTCGGTTGGGGCCCACATGCAAAATATATTATGGAAAAGGAAAATGGAAACATGGTAGGAGATCACTGTGGCCACTCCTTGTCCTTATCTACTATTCATTTAAAATATCAAATATATGGTTCAATATGCAGCTCCTGGTCCGATGCCCAAAACCTTAAATTAAAACAACTCCAGCACAATGAAGACAGGAATTTTAAGGAAAAATCTCGAGGGCAGGCAGATATGCCACTAATATTGAAATTAAACAGGAAAAAATCACACAGGATTTCAATCCTAATTAGATATATCAGGCGTTGCTGATGATGAAAGGTTGGGATATATTTTGTCTATTTGACTTCTTAAGTTAGAGATACAATTATTTTTATTTATTTATTTGTAATAAAACCATATTTAATAAATGTTTGTTATTATTTAAAAACATTGGTATATCATATCCCAACTAGTCTATATTAATCATTATAAAACTAAGTTCAATACCTTACTGTTTGTATATTTTAAAAAAGTAAAATTTCCGTCTTACCTCTTGTCCTTTATAGTAGCTTATGTATAGAGTAGGTATTGAAGTTAGTCTATAAATTATGGTATGGGAGTATAGATTTGGCTGGGCTGAACCTGAAATTTATAATGTGCCCATTAGGCTGGTTGAATTTAATACCTAATACCTACTTTTTAAAAGAAATAATAGAAAAAGAACAAGCTGAAAATTACTCTAAATCTGTGTCGAATAACTAAATATACAGTAATAACTTGGAATTATACATGATATTTTTTTCTGTGTTCCGACACATTTTAAAAATTGGCACGAGAAATTGTTTCTCAATTGACAGGTTACAAAAATCCTTGAGTCAGTGTCACAGTAATCCCTTCGTGTTCCATATCTTAGTCACATATATTCAGTTCATATATCCGAATGCCTAGTTCTTCCTAATGCCTTTTCCTCATTATTTACCATATAATTGTCATAGCATTTGTGCCGTTACCCATTCTAGTTATAAGGTTCTTCTATACTATAACTCTTACAATGTTAGGACAACCATATAAACTGTAATTCTCATGTGATGCCTTCTGAAATATTATTTCCAAAATAACAATATGATATTATCGAACCCGTAGGTTCGCGGCCGTTCGGACATCGATCTTAATTTTTCCAATTATTCCCAGAATAATTTAGCTTCCTAAAATCATTATTTATAATACTGCCAAGTATGATATAGTGCACTAAAATAACGAAATGAGGTTATGTATTTCTTTCAATTCGCGATATGTTTAATAGGCTTGTATTTCCCTCCTAAGCCACAAAGACGTATCTTAAGATATTTCAAAACATTCGGTAAATTAGTAATTTGTCAAATCGAATATCTCACCAATTGTTCGTCACAATGTTTTTTATGAAATATAGAATTATAAATAATAGAGTTTTAACTGATAGTATCGATATTGACAGAATATTAAACAGCTGAAGAAAACAATGAAACTGCCCTTTTGCTTAGGATTTCTATAAAATTTTGATGCACATCATAAATAATTCATTAACTTTTTTCGTGACTTTCTGATCAATATACAACTATTTAACTTGGTTGAGAGGTAGGGTGACCATTAGACATTACTATGGCAAGAAGATCTGAAAAGTAAAATAAAATTTATTTACATCCTTTAGTTAAGGACTAAATTTCTTGTGGGTTGTAGCACAAATGACTACTTATTGCAATTAAGAATGGACGAATATTATAAATGTTAAATTATGGCGTTAAATATATTAAACGTGCCACATGTCTATCGAACGAAATTGTAATTCTAATTTACCCTATAAATAAATAGTTTTACTCGATTTTTCCTCATACGAAAAAAATCAAAGATGCTGGCGAGGAACGAACCGGCGAACTTCACATCTCGAAGCGGATGGAATAACCTTTGAATCCGATATTTAATATACATGCTTACGTGTGAATTAGAACAAGAAAATAAATTATACAATTATTGCATTGGTTGATATAAATTATATATATTCTATTTTCATGACCTCAACGTAAAAATAGTAGTGCTATATAAAAAGTTGCAGATTTATCTTCTCTCTGAATGAAATACAAAAATACCTAGGCTCTAAGAAACTTCTGCTAATATTTTAACAAAAAACCTGAGTAGCTTCAGACAAATTTAGATATAAATCTTACGTGGTAAATAATAAATCTTACTTTGAGGGTTACCTATTAGTAATATATGTTGTTTATTAAGTCCCAAACGCTATAATGAGTTTAAAAATTACCTGAAATATATATGAGGAAGAGTGCAATTTCAATAAAATTTTAATCGTGCAATTTAATATTTATCAGCAATATTGCATACCATGTCGACATATAATATTCCTCTACCTTTAATTCCGCAAATACACATTTTTTTCTAGTGGTATCAATTTCAATATTTATTTTTCAATGAATTTATAAAAGTCTCTAAATTACATTTTTTTTATTTTGTTATAATTAGAGTCCCGATTTGTATGTAATAAAAGAAAATATTGCAATGCAGATAGTATATATTATTCAACTGTTTGTGTATGAAACCAAGACAAGACAGAAGTCTTACTTATCATTATACTATTCAACTGTTTGCGTGTAAAACAAAAACAAAAGACAGTCATAAGTCTAACTTCTCATTATACTACGTTCCAATCTTAACTTTTAGTACATAAAAATCCAGACTCTAGTTATAATACAATTCCTATCATCTCAACAGTCAATAAAATACATGAATGGCAACAATTAAGATTGCAAATAAGCGTATAATATTTAAAAATTACTGAAAATCAAAAGTTGACGATTCCGAGAGACCAGTGGGCGCCATCCTCCCCTCCGGTTCCAAGGTTCCCGGCTAGAGGCGATGTATTTTTAAGGGCCTACAAATTTAAATGAGTATGGTATTTTTTTCGAAAGTAAGTAAAGCCAAGAGTTCCGGGTTGTGAATGTATAGTAAGTAATCCTGAATTAAACAGACTCGTGCATAAAAAAAAAGTCTTATTTCACCATTAGATTTTAAATTTGTCGCTAATTATATTTGCAGTTAACACTTAAATTGGCAATGTAACCAATTAGGTACAGTGGTTTAACATTTCAATATACAGAATGTGGCATAAGTCAGTTAACGGCAACACGTGGTTGCGGCATGGTCAGAAACTCGATATAATGATGATTTTTTTCAGGATCAAGGTATCTTGAAACCTAACCGACTGAAATTCAATCTAATAACTTACGCTAGACAAAAAGGACAAATATACAATTAGAATTAGTCACTTTGTTTGCATTTTCGGTTAACTGACTTTTATTTATAAAACGGTAAAAATATGATAAATTTGTGTTGAATTAAATAAAATATAGTTACACGTGATTTTGTTTTCATTGGGTTTCCACACAATTAAATAACTGGAAAGGGAAATTTGTGTTTTACCAATTTAAGGGCTAGCGACGTTAAGTAAAATATTTAATAAATTCATTAAAATTCTCTAACAAAATTACTGCAGAGAAATAAATAGTCTATAAAAGTTACAACATTAATGTAAATGAGATTAAATTAATTTATTAAAATGTTTAAAACCAATTACTAAATATGAATGTTTGTTGTATGATAGATTGGATTATGTGGAGAAATTTTGTATTTACTTATTTTTACATTATAACTAATTAATACCCGGCGTGTGCTGTTATGCCTAAATGAATGAAATGTGTTTATGTTAAGTTGAATAAGTAAAAATAAAAATAATTATATATTTATATTGTAATTATTTTCATATACCCCGTGCTAATTATCTGGCGTTGCCCGGGAATCTACTTATCCTAATCTTCTGGGCATCAATGAGTTGAAAGACAAAAATGGTTATTGTGAGTTTTCCGTAAAAGTTATAACCTTGATATTCTGCTATGAACTTTCTTGTAGAATAATTTGAGATATACAATTCTGTGTACATTAATTTTGTATAATTTTTATAGTTTAGGCAGCGCAAGCCATTTAAGCGTCCTCAAAGTGACTCTTTTAGTGTACCGATGCACTATCTTTATCTAGCTCCGGCTCTATAGTATGTACAATTCTATATCCATCCATAGTAATTCTGCCCGAATGCAGGTCCTTCACTGCAATCATAGCATTTTCATGCTATGCTTGCAGCTTTACTAGGGAATTGTGTAGGTGTGGTAGCTACCCGTTGCTTTCCACACCGGTGAAGGATGATAATGATAAGGATGATGGCCATATGATTTTGGGGACCGTTTGGGCCTTAAAGTTTTCCTGACATTTGTCTTACAGGTGAGGAAAAACCCCGATAAAAACCTCACCCAGAAAAACTGCCCCGACCGGGGATCGAACCCGGGCCTGCTGCGTGACAAGGCAGCACGCTACCTCGAGACCACAGCGGTGGACAATTCTATATTATATACGTTAATTCTCCCAGAAATGTTCTCTAAGTAATGGTAAAACTCCATTAAAAATGGTCAAATAGTTTTTGAGTCCGTAAAAGACAGACTCACAGACACTCGTTTTATAGGCCTATAAAGAATTTCATAATTCCTGTGTTGGATTAAAATGTAGCCTTTATTATAACGTATCATAAAAAAAACAAATAACTTTCCTGTAACTTATGTTTACGATTAACAGACTTTTTTACACGCTTTATATTAGCTTGACCTGTATCTATATATGTAACGGAATCTTGCAACGCGATTTTCACCCACTTAAAATCATTTGATCTACTTGAAACTTTGTATACTTATAAAGGACCTATGACAATACAATAATTTCACAAATGTTTCCCAAAACTCTTGCCAGAATTATCAGAAAATAAAAAAATGTGTCTGTGTAATTACGTAACGGAATCTTTCAACAAGATTTTCACCCACTTAAAATCATTGGATCGACTTGAAACTTTGTATACTTGTAAAGGACCAATGACAGTACAATAATTGCATAAATGTTTCTAAAATCCTGGCCAGAATCAGCAGAAAATCAAAATAATAAAAACCGGTATAATAGGTTGCGGACCTATCAACTTCTTATCCAATCGTTGTAAGAGCTCAGTTGGTAGAGCGGTGGATGTAGTGGTATATAATTTCAGTAATCCATAGGTCGCTGGTTCAAATACCGGCCCGCAGGATGTTTTTAATAGAGTATTAGTTTTGGCTTATACTACAATAGTATGGAATTTAAAGATATTTACATTTTTATCTTATTCTGTAAAATATTAAAACTAAAAAATAAATAATGGTTTAAAAAACAAAAACAACACGCTTTATTGGAAAACCGAACTAAAAAATGAAAAATAATTTTAATTTCCAACATGCTTGGGATAAAATTATAGTGGTCAACAAAAAAAATCATCTCCAACACATCTAGAATTAAAACTAGAGTTATCTACAAAAAAATAATTACCATGACCAACATCTGCATAATATATATATATATATATATATATATATATATATATATGTGTATCTTGTTCTTCCTTCCAAGTATTAGGCCAAGGCCTGTTACGATCCTATAGAAAATTTTCCCTCAGCGTTTCATAGGACGGCCCAGTGATCTTCGTCCTCTTGGTATATAATTATAAATAGCTTTGGGAATCCGATTTGAAATCATTTTTTCAAGATGGTGTTTCCAATTTAGTTGATACTGTTTAATATATTCCAAAATTGACGTAGTCTTCAATTCTTTTAAGATATCGGTGTTCCTTTTCCGATCCCATCTGGTGTAACCCGCTGTTCTGCGCATGAATCTCATTTCACAAGCCGTTATTCTGCTTTCATGTATTCAAGACCCGACCGGATAAATGAAGTTATCTGGTAATAGTAGACTCGGAAATGACATTGAACAGTCGTTAATATTTTATTTACGCGACATATATCTATTCATTGTAGATCATTCAAATGTTTAGTGTAACTAATTAGTGCGACATATATCTATTTATTGTAGATCATTCAAATGTTTAGTGTAAATAATTAGTGCGACATATATATATTTATTGTAGATCATTCAAATGTTTAGTGTAACTAATTAGTGCGACCTATATCTATTTATTGTAGATCATTCAAATGTTTAGTGTAACTAATTAGTGCGACATATATCTATTTATTGTAGATCATTCAAATGTTTAGTGTAACTAATTAGTGCGACATATATCTATTTATTGTAGATCATTCAAATGTTTAGTGTAACTAATTAGTGCGACATATATCTATTCATTGTAGATCATTCAAATGTTTAGTGTAACTAATTAGTGCGACTTATATCTATTTATTGTAGATCATTCAAATGTTTAGTGTAACTAATTAGTGCGACATATATCTATTCATTGTAGATCATTCAAATGTTTAGTGTAACTAATTAGTGCGACATATATCTATTTATTGTAGATCATTCAAATGTTTAGTGTAACTAATTAGTGCGACATATATCTATTCATTGTAGATCATTCAAATGTTAGTGTAACTAATTAGTGCGACATATATCTATTTATTGTAGATCATTCAAATGTTTAGTGTAACTAATTAGTGCGACATATATTTATTTATTGTAGATCATTCAAATGTTTAGTGTAACTAATTAGTGCGACATATATCTATTTATTGTAGATCATTCAAATGTTTAGTGTAACTAATTAGTGCGACATATATCTATTTATTGTAGATCATTCAAATGTTTAGTGTAACTAATTAGTGCGACATATATCTATTTATTGTAGATCATTCAAATGTTTAGTGTAACTAATTAGTGCGGCATATATCTAATTATTGTAGGTCATTCAAATGTTTAGTGTAACTAATTAGTGCGACATATATCTATTTATTGTAGATCATTCAAATGTTTAGTGTAACTAATTAGTGCGGCATATATCTATTTATTGTAGGTCATTCAAATGTTTAGTGTAACTAATTAGTGCGACATATATCTATTTATTGTAGATCATTCAAATGTTTAGTGTAACTAATTAGTGCGACATATATCTATTTATTGTAGATCATTCAAATGTTTAGTGTAACTAATTAGTGCGACATATATCTATTTATTGTAGATCATTCAAATGTTTAGTGTAACTAATTAGTGCGACATATATCTATTTATTGTAGATCATTCAAATGTTTAGTGTAACTAATTAGTGCGACATATATCTATTTATTGTAGATCATTCAAATGTTTAGTGTAACTAATTAGTGCGACATATATCTATTTATTGTAGATCATTCAAATGTTTAGTGTAACTAATTAGTGCGACATATATCTATTTATTGTAGATCATTCAAATGTTTAGTGTAACTAATTAGTGCGACATATATCTATTTATTGTAGATCATTCAAATGTTTAGTGTAACTAATTAGTGCGACATATATCTATTTATTGTAGATCATTCAAATGTTTAGTGTAACTAATTAGTGCGACATATATCTATTTATTGTAGATCATTCAAATGTTTAGTGTAACTAATTAGTGCGACATATATCTATTTATTGTAGATCATTCAAATGTTTAGTGTAACTAATTAGTGCGACATATATCTATTCATTGTAGATCATTCAAATGTTTAGTGTAACTAATTAGTGCGACATATATCTATTTATTGTAGATCATTCAAATGTTTAGTGTAACTAATTAGTGCGACATATATCTATTTATTGTAGATCATTCAAATGTTTAGTGTAACTAATTTAGTGCGACATATATCTATTTATTGTAGATCATTCAAATGTTTAGTGTAACTAATTAGTGCGACATATATCTATTTATTGTAGATCATTCAAATGTTAGTGTAGTGAACTAATTAGTGCGACATATATCTATTCATTGTAGATCATTCAAATGTTTAGTGTAACTAATTAGTGCGACATATATCTATTCATTGTAGTTCATTCTAATGTTTAGTGTAACTAATTAGTGCGACATATATCTATTCATTGTAGATCATTCAAATGTTGTGTGTAACTAATTAGTGCGACATATATCTATTCATTGTAGATCATTCAAATGTTTAGTGTAACTAATTAGTGCGACATATATCTATTTATTGTAGGTCATTCAAATGTTTAGTGTAACTAATTAGTGCGACATATAGGCCTATCTATTTATTGTAGATCATTCAAATGTTTAGTGTAACTAATTAGTGCGACATATATCTATTTATTGTAGATCATTCAAATGTTTAGTGTAACTAATTAGTGCAACATATATCTATTTATTGTAGATCATTCAAATGTTTAGTGTAAATAATTAGTGCGACATATATCTATTTATTGTAGGTCATCAA
>JASPKZ010006147.1:0-34048 GCA_030220185.1 Diploptera punctata | reverse complement strand
GTGAAAAACGTGAAAAAGTCCCTTTTTTACCGTTAAATGGCTTATGCTGCCTAAATCATAACAAATACACAACATTACTGTACATATAATTGAAAAAAAAACTCTACAAAAAAGTATGCGACAGCTTATGTTTATCTTTTACAGATGGCACACAATAGCCATTTTGTCTTTCATTGATGCCAAGGAGATCAGGATAAGTAGATTCCTTGGCAAGCATCCAATTGTCATGGGACTTTTTGCAAAATGTTCAGGATTTTCCCGGGAATATTTTTGAAACAATAAATTTATTAATATATTAGCTTCAAATCTTCGAGAATATTTTAATCAAATATACATGTATTTTAATTATAGATTATAAGAGAGTTTTCATGCTCAAGCCCTTCACCCTTAAAAGTCACACTCTGTATTAAAAAACATAAAAAAGTCGCTTTTTGTAAGCTTAAATGCTTATGCTGTCTAAACCATAACAAATACACAAAATTATTGTACACAGAATTGAATATCGCAAAAAAAAAACTCTACAAAAAAGTGTGCAACAGCATATGTTTATCTTTTAAGGATAACTCATAATAACCATTTTTACTTCCATTGATGCCAAGAAGTAGATTCCTGGGCAAGCATAGCAGTGCACGGCAGGTATTCTTTGTGGATAACTCAAAATAACGAATTTTGTCTTTCAGCTCATTTATGTCAAGTACATCGGGATACATAGATTCCCGGGCAACGTCGGGTAATCAGCACAGGGTATCTAAAAATACTGATGTAAATTTATATTTATTTTTCCTTTCACTTATTCAACTAAATGCAAAAAGCACATAATTTATTTAGGTGTAGCAGCACACACCGGGTATTAGCTAGTAGGGTATAAATTAAAAGTTTTAATTTAACATGCAGTAATTAAAAAAATCAACAATCAAACATCAAATTATTAGCGAAAAATGATTTTAGCCTGGTAAACTAATGAAAATGAACAAAAATTAGGAAATCAGCAATGTCAGAATATCAGGAATTTATCGGATAAAATGTGCAGACTAGGAAAGAATCTACATAGGAAAAACAGAAAGAAACTTTATCTTAAGGATGAAGGGAACGCCTGAAGAGTGTAAAAGTTGGAGAAGTGAAACAATCTGCAGTAGTTGTTCACACTTGATCAGATAAGCACAGAATAAAGTAAAGCAAAGTTAATGAAACAATTAGAGAAATTTAACAATTTCAAAGAATATCTATATCCATAAGTAAAAGATGAAAAATTGATTTTGAAATTTCCATGGAAAAAGATTTAATTTGTAGATTGACAATTAAATCAACAGTCAGGTGCAAGATGACAATTAGGAAAAATTTTCTTGAAACTTATCCCTGATAGGTTACAAAATGTGATGTGAGATGTAAAATCTGATCAATTAAATGATTGTTAATTAATATATGTTCAACTGTATATTTAAATGTTTTTACGTTGGTATGTTTTAATATCGTCAGGTAGTCTGTTGAATGGTTTAGTCCGAGTGTGGAATACACTGTTAAGCATTCTGGCAAATCTATGATAATTGATCTGTAATTTAGTGGCTCTTCTTGTACTACGAACATAATTAAATTTAAACAAAGACCCAAGTATTAAAATTCATCGGAGAACATATTGTTTAAACAACTCACCTCATAGGATTCATGCTTCCATGATATCGCGATTTCAAACATAGTCATGTTCATCATCAGCCATAACTCCGACTGACGAAATTCTTCGGCCATCAACTATTCTATTGTCGCCATCTTCAGTGCTGCCATCTATGGTTGAATTTATGAACTTCGAAATCAATGTAATTTCATTAGGGATGTCAAAATTCATTGATCTATTTTTGTTTTTCTGAATGTATATTTTTTCCCAAACTGTCAATTCCAAAGGTTTCTCTACTTGTTTTAAAAGTTTAGCTTCTCTTCCAATTTTATGATGTTCTAATAAACTATTGAGTAACAAACAGGGGTCCTCATCTAGGGGATATGTGGATGGCGACCACAAGGTGCCCAAGCTGAGCAAAACATTTCTTCCACTTACTTGTGTTTTGCACTCTTTTAACTTTACTATCTAACCTCTCTTGGTTAACTCTTGTTTTTTCGACCCCGACGCTATTAGGGCATCCAAGGGCTAGGGAGTCTTTCCTTTCTTCCATTTCTTCTTTCCTTTATTTTCTTTTCTTCTCCAGAAAAGCCTGACCAGAGGCTATAAGATGGCAGCCCCATCACTGGTCTTGCCTTCCTTTGGCCGGCAACCAATCGAAGGGACTATTATTATGCTTTCAAGTCTTATACTAATAAACTATGTGCAGCAATTGCAGATTTTTCAATTTCACAATTTTTAATATTTCTGAAATGTTCTTTTGTCCGAATTTCCAAATTCCTTTTTGTTTTTCCTATATAAACTTTATTGCAATCTTCACAATTTATTTGATAAATTCCCGATTTCTTAATGTCTGGAACATTGACTTTTTTATTGGTACTTTGAAGATTACCCAGACTAAATTTATTATTGGTGCCAAAGAAATGTTGTATTTGTCAAAAATTTTTTGAAATTTCCTATGCATTTCAGGATGGTAAGTATTGTTTAGTTGTTTCTTGACTCACGTCATACTTCTTAACTCCCAAGCAGACTCGACTTTCTTCACTTCATTTGTGACATTCACTCTGCTTGGGAGTTAACAAGTATGAGGTGAGTCAAGAAACAACTAAACAATATTAAAATAAACCTCATAGTGCTATTTCCTACCTACATAACTTAATTAAAGACCCAAGTACTTTATCGCTTGGAATAATTTTTACGTGCATTTGAATTTTAACTTGATTCATAATTTTAATTATTGTTTTCCTTATTTCAAAATGTTACACTATTTTAGTTGATAGTCCCCAAATTATTATCTTCTATTGACACAGTTTAATCTCTTGCCACACCATCCTGGCAAAACAGTGACATGACCTGTCGGACTATGTATCACACAATACTTTTTTCACTACACAAGTATATGAAAGGCCTCCCCAAATGCGTCATCAGCTCAATGTGAGGGCCACCTCCGAGACAACACACCATTCACACACACATCCATACCAAACATGGCAAATATGATGATGATGATGTTCAGGGACAGTTTGGGTTCTAAAGTGGCCTGTCATTTGTCTTACTGGTGAGGAAAAATCTCAAAAAAACATCAGCTTGGAAATTTGTCCCAACTGTACATCGAACCCTGGCCCGTTGCATTTCGAGGCAGTGATGCTACCCTGAGACCATAACAGTAGACTCCAATTATTATGCCATACAATAACACCGAATGAGCATAACCGAAATAATTGATTTCAGCACTTCTGTCAAGAAAAATTTGCCTGATATATGGAATGTTAACATAAACGGCTCAAATTTTGAGATATGCTATATGACTTTTCCATATCAACCCATATATGTCAAGTAATGTAGTTGTCTGCTTCTTGTATTGTGGAATTATTTAACATTAGTTGAATGGAACAATCAGGTTTGGTTTTAGCTTAATAATTGTATGTACAAAGTTGTATCTACATATTTCAACATATTACACAGGATGTTTACACTGAAGTGTCCTATTTTCAGTGCACTCCCTATACCAAACAAATAAAGATAAAGAAAGTTTATTTGCAGAAATAAGTTGTATGATTTGTTTTAAATTCTCAACAAAATTAACAACTTATTACATTTTCAAATGAGCCGTTGCAGTGACACAAAAATGTCAAGTCTATGTTCAGTTTACATATAGGTCCTGGGCAACATGTGATGGTACAATCGCTTCCAAAATCCAGATGTGGAGGTCTGATTGTCCCGCACTGGAGGAAGCTTCACAAACTCCAATGATGCGATGTTAGTGAAAACTGGGGAGACGAGTTCAAGGGTCCTTTTGTCCTATAAATCATCTTGGAAATGTTTCAGACATGTAATGACCAATGAAGTGGAGCTGAAAGCACAGGTTTGGCTGCAGATCTGGGTAAAATGCGAAGTTCTGGGGGATATAAGTACCTCACTACTGTGACCTTCTTCGCTGTAAACAAAAATAATGTGGATGATCTTGTTGGACATGAAGCAGTACCGAACATTCACTTTCACGGTATCTTGCACTGTTTTCCTGATTAATTGTGGATTCTCTAACCCTCATTGCAAACATTGTGTTTATTCATTGTCCCCAGGAATGTACCCGAATTATCGAGGTTGTTGGTATCATCACTCCTGACACGTTAAAGCAGACATGTATGGAAGTTTAAAACAGTGTGGACATTCTTTGTTTCATCACAGTGGCTCACATGGAAGTGTATTTTTTTTAGAACTTAATAACTCATAAAACTTATTTCTGCAAAGAAATTTCTTTAAATTTACTGTTTGGTATATGGAATATGTTAATAATAGAATATTTCAGTGTAGACACTGTTACTAACCATTTTTCTACTTTTGTTAATCATTTACCAAATTTAATATAAAAATCGTTATTATTGTTGCAATTAATGCATTTTTCTTTGTGATAATTGCATATATTTATTTGTATACATTTTCTGTTAATTTTATGGTTTTTATATTTTTTGTTATTGTGCAAGTCATTATAGTGAGTAGTGAATTGTATTTCTGCTAAATCAACCTGCTTTTGGTGATGCTGGAATCACTGTATCCACTATTTAAAAGGTGGCTAAGGTGTTTTGTTTTCGAGTTGGCCAGATTTCCGCATCTTTCTTGTGTGTGGCTTGGAGCATGGATTGAATATTCACCCGTAGCATAACATGTGCTTCTGCGGGCTAGAAACTTTTAATGTTTGCCATTATGTCATAGTGGAGAAGAGATATCTCAATCATTAAGAGCCCACTGAATCATAGTGCACTGTATCATTAGTATGTCATAAATATTACGGTTTCAATAAACCAATGGTTATTCTCTAGTTGAGTGTTAGTTATTTTTAGTAATAAATCTGATTATAGTGTCTGTGGCAATAAAAATCCGTAATTCTGTAATTGAAAAAAATTCAGGAGAAAGAAGAAGAAACTTTGTCACATGTTGATTTTTAAGTCAAAATCTGTTATATTTTAAGATTAGTTTCTGAAAAGTCTTATGCCAGAGATGCGAGTTGATGGGTCTGAAACGTCGCTATTCCTCCCTGTAGAAGATGCGAATTTTTGGGCCTGATGTAATAGCTGAAGAAATGCATGATTTTTACAATACTAAGGTGAAGTGCATAAGAACTGTCTATATTTTATGTTCCTTTGTTATAAGCGACAATTGATTTAAATCTTTTTACACTTTAGAATATTTCACATTTTTCTGAACCCAAATCACATATACACTTGTAATGTAATGTCTTATTGGAGTACAGTTTCTGGTGGAAGCCATGGACTGTCAATCTTATAGTGCCATGATAGATTTCAGATTGGCTCCGTGCATCGTCTGTCTTGCATCGCACAGGTTGCATGGTATGTCCTTCATCTTTTGTAGTCTTGTAAGAGTACATTGTAGGCCTCACTAGATGGCAGGAGTAGTGTTGTCTGCAGATCTTCTATTAGGAAGATTTCCCTGATGAGTTCATAAACCAGCCTCGATCTCATACTCTGTGATACTCGTAAGAGTCTCTTGAGATATCTGGACTTTACTTTCTCCATGTCTTTCAATTGCTTATATGTGAGATGTTACCACACCAGGTTGATTCCATTCACAAGTACAGGTAGTACTTTCAGCCTGAACAGGTTGTAGTGGCACTAATTGATAGTAACCAGATCCTCCTGATTTCATTCATGGTCATTTATATTTGTAATTATTAGTAGATGGCAGAAAAATCATCTTGGAGTTACAGGACTTACAAAAACAGATGATGCATTTGCTTATCAAATAATGCAAAATTGCACATTTCACTCTTGAATGGACTTACAAAAACAGATGATGCATTTGCTTATCAAATAATGCAAAATTGCACATTTCACTCTTGAATGGATTCTGATCATCAGCCGAAGTTATGAATCTGAATAGTTTGATTTGGACACTTAATATTAGGAATCCTAGCGCTAAATATTTGTCACGAAAAAACTTATTGAGGCAAAGAAATATGATTTTGACAGTAATCTCAGACACTTTTTTTATTAAGGTAGAATATGTTTGTCACTCACCTCATATTGTTCTTCTTATTTGATTATAGACTAGTTTCGGAACATAGTTTCTGTTCCATCCTCAGTAACATCACGACCGTTGTTCTGTCGTCTTGAAGAGTTGTCCTTCTCTCCTTCCATTGGCTGACTGAAAAACCTCGAAACCAGGTCATTCTCACCGGGAATTTCAAAGTTCATTAATTTCTTCTTTTCGCTCTTTTGAATGTAGATCTTTTCCCAAACAGTAAGTTCTTTTGGTTTTTCTATTTGTTTTAATAATTTTGCTTCTTTCTCGATAAGATGTTTTTCAGACCATGCATGGGCAGCCACTGCAGATTTTTCTACTTCCCCTTTCTTGACATTCCTGAGATGTTCTTAACTCTAGTTTTCAAATTTCTTTTAGTTTTTCCTATGTAGAATTTCTCACATTCTTCACATTTAATTTGATAAATCCCTGATTTGTTTTCTTCTTTAATTTTCTCATTCTTATTAGGTCTAATCAGTCTGCTGATGCTGTAGTCATTTTTGGGTGCTAACCTTATGTTGAAATCTTTAAAAATTTTTTGAAACTTGTGGTGTTTTAATGGATGATATGTGAATTTTCTAAATTTTACATTATCTTCTTTTACTTTTAGAAGAGTGCTTTGATTAATAAATTTTTGTCTTTTGAACTTGTTTATTTTTTTGAGTATCATTTTTATAGCAAAACCATTTTTCGTGGCTACGTTGATTATGTGTTCTTTTTCTTTTTCATAATTTTCTTTGTTCATTGGTATGTTCACTAATCTATGTGTCAAACTATTGAAAACTGCTTCTTTGTGAGCTATGTGATTGAAACCTAAAGCTTTTATGTAGTTATCTATATGTGTCTTTTTCTGTAAATTCCAAATTCTATCTTATTTTCTTCATTCCTTTTTAAGTTGAGATCTAAAAATGGTATTTCTCCATTGATTTCCTTTTCCATAGTGAACTTTATAGTTTGACTTTGAATGTTCAATAATTTTAATGCGTCATCTATCTGTTTATGATTAACTATTGCAATTATGTCATCCACATATCTGCACCAGAACTTGAAAATTAAACGATGTCCGTTAATTATCTTTTTTTATCTTCAACCATACTCACTCCCACAAATACCTTGAGTGTTTTAGATGTCAAATTTGGGAAAAAAATATCAGAGACATCACCAAACATATTAGCAAAGCCTTAAAACAATGCACAGTGATCCAGAATGCGAAAAATCTGCAAAAAACTGGAAGTCACTATTTGGGCTCCAAATCATTCCACATGTGTAAGATTAACAATTTTAAGAGTAAAAATTAACTGGATTGCATACTTGATGCGAGGACCTTTAATTAGTTGTTATATGCAAAGTATTCGTTATGACTGATTTAACAAACAGTTTATTTGTGGAGATACTTCGAAAAATAGATTAATCTAGTCACAAATAGGCTGATGCATTTAAAAATAATGGTAATAAATAAATAAATATAAATATCCTCAACTCGTGTCTAACTCAGGGTCGGGTCGAGACATGAGATGAGCCCCTATATGTAGAGGGCTAGAGGGCTATGAATAACAAGGGTGCAGGCAACCACACCTGATGCAGCATTACAGGGACAAATGAATGAAATAGTAATAATAATGATAATTTATGAACTGGATACTTTAAAGCAATTATATGCCAGGTTATATGATCCAACAAATTCTGTAACTGCACAGCTGCAAAAGATTCACTAAAAGTCCTTCCTAGGATAACAACGTTCTTTATTTAAGGATTAAATGACTGATCAATATTAGCATGTCTTTCTTTTGTTTGTGCTCTTATAATCTCATATTGACTTTGGCTTAAATTAGCTTCAATAATTAACGTAATAACTTCACTTTCATTTTAAGGTTTTACTTGGAGTTGTGATTTTGATGATTTCGAATCTCGAAGGGTTTTTTCCTGCTGTTGTTGGTGTTGTTTAAGACTGCTTTATTTACTAGTTCCGATGCCTTTTCCTCTCCATGCTCCTTTAAATGTACCTTAGTTGCAAAAGGGAATTCTTTGAATGGGTTTTCACGTCGAAGTTCTACAGTCTTTCGCTTTTGGCTAATGTCTTCAAAACTGACACTCGGTCGTCCAATTTGCTTTTTAGAGCTGTACAGGTAGATGAATTAGGTACTAAAACGCCTCATGCTTTTAACTTTTAAGTATTTTGTTGCAGATTAGCATCACCTATACACAATTTTTTTTTCACATAATATTCAGGGATACTGTCAATGTTTATAGATTTTAATACAAATTGAAACAAACGTTTGATTTGAATGTTCCGACCTTCACCTAATTTTTCACGGAGAACTTTGTACAGTTCCCTTCTAGATTTGTAGAATTCCATAAGATATCACCGCAAATCAAAACAACTGGATAATATGTGTGAAAGTTGAGATATTAGCAAGCTTTAAGAACTGCCTTATTTCATGAATATTGAATTACTGCAATCAGCTGTCAGTTATTGTAGCGATAGAATTTCCTCCTGAATGCAAAACACACACAAGCTCACGGATGGCAAGGGCACGCATATCTGCACAATATGAGTTCTTTAATGTGCTGTATATATTTAAAGTAGCAAACGTTTTTACTTGTGCCAGTTTAGCAACACTTTAAATTATACTTCGCTTTAGAAATCGTTGTGGGAAATGATGGCGAAAGCGTTATAGCTAGAGCGAGGAATTATATGAAGAAAACTATATGAAAATATGAAATCATAAAGACAAAATATGAAAATATGACACAAAATATTATGAAGCTACTATTTTCTAAACTTTTTTACATATATTTATATGCGCAGGCTCACTATAACTTATAAGTGTACATACCAGCACATAAATGAGACAAACAGGACTTGTTTATAGCTCAAGAAATCAAGATATTCACTGTATTTCGATTTTAATTAGCTTTTTCATTAATTCTGACCCAATATAAAATATCATATTTAATTAATGTTGGGAAGTAAACATTATGAGGTATAATCATTAAAATTCATCGGAGAACATATTGTTTAAACAACTCACCTCATAGGATATCATGGAAGTATGAATCCTATGAGGTGAGTTGTTTAAACAATATGTTCTCCGATGAATTTTAATAAAATATCATATTCATAATCTGAAACAATTTTAATGGATCACGCCATAGGGTAGTTGTATAAGGAAACGGTGCAAACAGGAAATTCGTGGATTCGAATCTCGATTTGTCAAGATTTTTAGCTGGACCAGACCTTCTGGTGGCATAGTGGACCTGGGGTCGACTCAGATCCTAATGGGAGTGAGTACTAGATGCATGTTCTGGGCACAAATGCGGCCATAAGGCAGATCCGACAACCCGGTGGACATCTCGTGCCTATTGTCTAGAAATATGGGAGTTTCAACATACCACTACCCGAAAGGCCTCCCAAGACTGTAGTGGAATCACTTTACCTTCATAAATAAAAACTGAGAGGTTCTATATAATACAATTAATTAATGTACTGAATTATATTTAATTATGAAACCCAAATATATACAAGAAACAAAACATTGTAACCGAAACAAACAGGTTTCCATTAATTCTAGCACTAACAAAGTTTAGAACAGGTATAGTTTGGATTATTGCTATTTTTACATTGCATAAATATATTAAATTCCTGGAGATGCTAGTGTAACAATAACATTAAATTGGATGATTTAAAATACAAGTAAACCTTGGTCTAATTGTATTTGAACAATCCAATTGTCAATTCTGTTTGTAATACACAGAAGTTTTTTTTTTCTATTTTTTCTGATAGTAAACTATAAGGCCTGTCGGTCAGAATTGTTTTGCACGATTAAAAATTATGCTCAACATCACACGATGTTATGGCAGCATACTTGTATCATGCTATATTCGATAGTTTGATGCCCTTACCTATGTGAACTTTACTAATTTCACAAAGCACTTAAACGGAAATGAGTACCAGACGCTTGTTCTGGGGGTAAAGGCGGCGTCATGCAGGGTTGACATCAAGTGCCGATTGTCCAGAAAAAGTGGTAGCCTTATCCTCCTACTACCCCAAGGACCTCTTGAGGCCTGTAGTGGGATTACTTTACTTTACTTTACTGCTTCAAGTACCAGCAGTCTCTCCTATATTTAAATGCTGTAATCTGTTCACAAAGTAAGGACTGCTCTCAGGTAGCAATAACGAGTTGACAGCTATTATACCTGACTATAGAATATTCCAACATTGTTTTTCTACTATTGATCTAGGCTCATGTTCTTGTCTGAGGATCGAGTTAAGGACAAAAACCTCCATCTAACACTGTCACTCTGTGACTCCTCATCCAATTTATTGCTTTATAAAAGCTATCTATCTTGTTCAGAAGGGATACTGAAGAATTTTCACTTGTCTACCACATTACACTTTAAAAAATTACATAAATACATTTATTTCAAGAGATATTTTAATGAATTCCTAGAACTTTCATTGAAAAAAAAAAATGGGAATTTCAAAGTTGAAAAGTATGCAGGGAGTATGACATTTTCACTAAAATATGAACATTTTGCTAAAATATTATGAAATATGAAGTTTTTTGTTGGTCTTGTTTGATTCTAGATATCATGAAATGTAAAGATACTTAGTCTCAGCTCCCTCTGACAAATAGTTTAAGGGTCGTATGTTAGAACATTACTCTCTACTCAAATTACTTCCAATCACTAGTGAGCTGATTCACCGTGAGCAATTGCTGAGAACGAATTAACGGCCGACTTAACGGTCATGCACGAGAGTCGACGTTTTCGTAATATTGGCAACGAATTACCCAGAATTCTCAGCGAAAAACCACTTCCGTTATTTTCGTCTGCTATAGAGGAATGCATTTATGCTTGCATCCCGCAAATAATACCGTGTACAAACACGTCTGCGACATGCAATATTACGCCGATTCTCCTGTTCTTCCAGTTGAATTCTTTGGTAGACTCTATCAAATTCCTCTTCTCCGTGTATACCGAAAACATGATCAAAGTCTTCAAGGTCCGACATCTTGGATAAATGTTGGATAAAGCAGCAAAGTACATCGATTACCATCGGTTCCCGTTCGGTTCCCTTCGGGATTTTAATTTGAGTTGCTCATTTAAGCTACCTCCGCAGGTAGCTTACAAATTTAACCAATTATTATCGCATGAACAGATTTCTGAGTAAGCAAAATCGTATTAGCATACAACTTGCTCAGCAGAGAAGGCATTTTACTGTCTAATGCGTCCAAACATGCGACCCTAAAACATGAAATTTCATAAAATTCCTCGCTCTAGTTTTAACTCAAGAAAACTTTCGTTTTTTCAAGTCCAAAATAAAAGTTATTATTATTAATGTTATTATAATTCAGATGTGGGCTCTTTATCTGTGCATTAGTAAGAAGGTATAAGTCTATGTAACACAATTATAGCGAGAGGCATTAAAATAATTGCCACAAAAAGTGTTGATAGTCAAAAATGTGGCATAACAATTATTCCATTTTTATGATGCATAACTTCGCGGTCCTAAAATTAGGTCTAATAATTATTAGTTTATAGTTAGTGTAGAGAATAATTTATTTGACACATTGATACCCCATTTATTTGTTTAGATGACTGTTCAGGTTTTTCCCTTCTAATGAAAAGTAAAAATTTCTGTTTTTGGCAATTTTTTTACATTCTGGATCACTGTGCAGTGGGGTGAACATTAATGTCAATTCTTTCAATACTTTTACAAAAAAAAACTTGTAGCAGTCTTATGGGTATGTACCACACAATTTATATTTTATTTTTCAGTTTGCAATTCATGTTTGTACCGAGTTGGGTTATTTGAATGTATCTACTTGGCACAAAGAGTAGAGTATGGATAGGCAAACAGATTTCAGATTCTTTTGAAACTTACTATGGGTTAAAGCGAGGTGTCTGCTATTCAGTTGTACAGAGCTTGATATGAAATCTTCAGAGGATGAAGAAGGTGTACTACTAATGGCATAAATAAGTTGTTAGTATATATTGATGATGTATTAATATTAGGTGATAACGAAGAGATACTAAGGTACATCACTGATATTATATTTGGTAAGACTAAGGAATTGTGACTGGTTGTAACAATAAAACTTAATACAAAGAAATGCATTATAGTGGAAATGGACACTTAATGACAAATAAAGGACTTTTTTAAGAAGGGGCTGAATTCAAATACCTAGGAATAATAAATGAGTAGCAGAAAGAAATTAAACAAAGGCTGAATTCTGGAAATGGATGCTATTACCCATTACTGGACTTTATCATCCCAACTTCTCTCAAAAGATGTTAAATTGATAATGTATGTAACTATTTTATGTTACATTGACATAAAAAATATGTTTTTATTTTATGGGGGGAGAAAATAACACAAATATTTGAGAAAAAAATTTTGGACCAAAGAGAGACAACAGGCAGATAAAGAATTAAACTAGATAAACTACTACATAACTAGAAGCTTCTTGATCTTTATGGGAAACCAGACGTAAAGAACAGTTAAGTCTCGTAGACTGTCATGGGCAGGACATGTGGCATGAATGGGAAATCAAGAGAGCCAAGGAAACCCTTATAGGAAAACTAAATGGAAAGTGTCCAGTAGGTAGGCCAAGAATGAGGTGAGAGAATAAGATTAATCATGATTTGAGGGAGGTAAATTATACAGGGGATGAATGGAAAATGTTGGCTCTGGTTAGGGATGTATGGAGAGCTTATGTCTGCATTGTTATGAAATTACGAGTTCAATAGTGTCATTGAGTTACTTATCAAGTTTGCTCCAGAGCAATGCTTTAAAACATATTGGTTGTCTTAAATGTATTATTACATCTGACTGTGATGTACAGCTCCTTTACCACATTATTTATATTTATTTCAAGTTTGCTTAAAATTGTTCCAAGCATTTTTAAAAATTCAGGTAATTTCTTGAAATAATTTATTTATACACAATATTGATAGTTTTTTTACCATTTATGTAGTTTCTACTAAACAAAGTTTTAAATTTATAATTTTAAGAAGACCAGCAGCATTCCTTCATTAAATTATGGGATGATAATTTCTTAAGAATTTTCCAAAATCAGATATCTATAGCACCTATTAAATATGTGTAGATATTGCATACTCAAAAATAAAAAATATAATAAAACACCCCACATTTGTCTTCAGGCTTTCTAACAGTAGTCTAGTATATATATTCACATACATAACACACAAAAACTTGGATACATACATACATATATATAGTTATATCGCATAGTGATGTAAGTAATTTTTCTTCATTTTGAGAAAAACAATGTTTTGTCAGTCAGTGTACAAAGAATCAAGTTAGCTTGCTTACTTACTTACTCACTGGCACTACCGAACCCGTAGGTTCATGGCCGCGCGGACATAAGCTCTCCATATAACCCTATAAAACTAATGCTTTTCAATCATTCCCTATATAATCTACTTCCCTCAAATCATAGTTAATGTTATTCTCCCACCTCATTCTTGGTCTAAGAACTGGGCGTTTTCCCTCTCTTTTTCCAACAAGAAGCTTCCATGTGCATCTTCCATTCCCCACGTGTGTCACATGTCCCAGTCTATGAGACTTAACTGTTCTCATTATATCTGGCTTCCTATAAAATCCATGTAGTTCATTGTTATGTAGTCTTCTCCATTCACCTTCTGTTCATCTCTCTTTGGTCCAAAAATTTTCCTAAGAACTTTATTCTCAAAAAAACGTAATCTCCTTTCCTTCCTTAAAGTAAGAGTCCATGTTTTGCATCCATATAATATAACTAGTAGAATAATAGTTTTATATATTTTCAGTTTAACGTTTTTGAAAGGAGTTGGGACATCGAGAGTCTCTGCAATGCATAATAGCACGCATTTCCAGAATTGAGCCGATGTTTAATTTCTTTGTGCATCTCATTCCTATTTGTGATTATTGTTCCTAGGTATTTGAATTCAGCCACTTCCTCAAAATTTGAATCAAGTTAGCTTAGTATTCATAATCATGGAGATATTTATTATCTTAAGTGATTGTGTAACAATAGTTGATGTATCTGAAATACAGTATACAACCGTTGTATTTACTCGTTTGTGTAAAAAACTTACTTTCACCACTATGCCATATACCCCTTTATAAATGTAGAAAAATGTGCTCAAACTTTGTCATTCTGTTTGCAGATTACATCAGATGCTGTGAAGAATGAAATTGAAAACATTGATATTAAAGATTTAAGAGAAAATTTGGTAAGTTTTACTTTTCTGGAAAGTATTAACAGTTAAAAGTTTGTTTGAATTTACTAAATATCTGTAGGTTTATTTTAATTATTAATCAGTTGTATATTTTGACTCACCTCATATTTCTTGATTTTTATGCAGACCGGTTTTGTCGTTTCTGTGTAACATTCTCGATGCATTACAACTGTTGAATTTTCTCTTGCAATATCAAGCAATATTTGGTTTTATTGCCATGTTATTATACTTAATTATACTTTGAAAAATTAATTAATAATAAATGGGAAGAAACACTATTATCAAGAGACCAAACTCATCTGGAAAGTTTAGTTCACATCTCACTTAGATTCTGACATTTGTCTTCAATACATTTTTGGTTCAGTTCCTTGTTAAGTTTCGGTATCCTTCTTCTTCCACTTTTCCATCTGTCATTACAAGATGGGAGCTGCCTGAATCCACATGATCCAGAGTTCCCTGTCTAATGACATCCTCCACATTGTGTCTTGCTAATAGTATGTCAGCTCGTACCATACTTGTGAATTGTCTGTGAAGGTATACTTTTACAAATTTTCATACTGACATTATGTATTTACTTAGTGTCACCCTTTAATAACTAATGTCATTACTATCTAAGTCACTGGCTCTTTGAACCCATAAGTTTCTGGCTGCGTGGACTTAAGTTCTCCATACATCCATATCGTGAGCTAATGTTTTCCAATCATCCCCTATACAATCTACTTCCCTGAAATCGTAGTTAGTGTTATTCTCCCACCTCATTCTTGGTATATCAACTAGGCATTTTCTCTCTTGATTTCCTGCATGAAATTTGTATTCCCTTCTTTCATTCCTCATTTGTGCCACATATCCTCCGCATCGTAGTCTACAAGACTTAACTATTTGGTTTCCTATATAGATCATGTAGCTCACTGTAATATAGTCTTCTCCATTCACCTGTCTGTTCATCTGTCTTTGGAACAAAAATTTTCCTAAGAACTTTATTCTTTTGTTATCCATTAAAATAAGAGTCCATGTTTCTCATCTTTTTAATATAATTAGAGGAATTACAGTTTTATATATTGCCAGTTCTATGAAGGGAGAGATGGTTAGCACTCACTTAGACAAGGATGGAATTGATTCAATGCTAATCTGGATAATATGAAACAATTTATTTTTCAACCTTTCTCACTCACAGTGTTAATTGAGAATGAAATTGATCATAAAAATAACATCCAAATCACCTAAGAATCAAACAAATTGTGAATGGGAATGATGTTTCCCGATGATGCTGCAGTTCTGTGATAAAAGACATAGATGTATGAGGTAAGAAGAATTCACAATTCATTTGATTTTTGTTAAGAAAACCTCACAATGTAAAAATTCCCAACTTTATTATATGAATCCAAATCACTGTTCATCACAGAGACCCCAAAAGCTATGGATTTCATACTAATATTGATCAAAGTAATTCATTGTCACAGCCTAAAGGTGCTCTGGGTCAAATTTGAACTGTTAAGTTCTTGAGAACTTTGATTGGATATGTAATCTTTAGAATCCTAGGAGTCAATATTTGGCTTAATACAAAATTGAATTATAAGTAATGGCCAATTATTATTTTTTCTGAAATGTGTTTATTGACAGAGGTACTTATATTTACAGACCTGCAATATAATCAGCCCCATTATATATCACCTTTTGCCAAATGTTCAGAAGACGTTGTACACATCTGCACATCTGTTTCTGTTGATGTGCAGTATTGACCACCCTACAGCATGAATAATTGCATCTCTGGTGTTTACCGGTTCCCTCACAGTGGTTCTTTCACTTTGCTGAAGAGATTGTAATCGCATAAACTCATATCGGGCGAGTTAGACAGATGTTAAGGAATCTCCCATTTCCAGCGGCACAAGAGGACCTGGACAGCAGAAGCGGTGTGCCTCCATGCATTGTCATGGAGGATGATAGGGTGCTGTAATATGAAATGTGTCACTTTCTCCTGAGCGCTGGACGAAGGTGTGCTGCAGGAACTTGCAGTAGTAGGCAGCATTTACCTGCACCCATGGTGCAGTATTACCCCTTCAATGTCATACGCCACAATGAACACAGTACTTTGTGTAGCGTGCACTGTATTTGGATGAGGAGAACCATGTGCTTCCATTCATTGGGTTGGCATTTCAAGTTTGGTTCATACGAGCAAGCCCAGGTTAAGTCTATGGTGATGATTCGTCAAAGAAAGTCATTACCTTCCCTTTGGTACCGGCCAAACAAATCCTGTGCAATTGTGAAGTGGTGCCATTGTAGCATCTTAGAAATTACATGTGGTATCCAATGTGCTGCAATTTTGTGGTAACCCAGAATATCATGCAGAATGTGGAGTACAGTTTTGTGGCATATTCCAACTTCTGCTGCTAACTCACATGCAGTCCATTCAACAAGGAAGTAATGAGTTGAACTGTTATTGTCCTCCACATGGGGTCGTACTGTATGGGTTATCCTTCACAGCATCTCTGCCTATTCAGAATGCTGTAACCCATCATGCAACTGTACGATACTGCAGTGCTGCATTATCATATGCTTCAAGCAATCCTGAAAACATTCTTGCGTACTCCAACCTCGTACCACTTCAATTTTTATCTAAGAGCATTGCTCTAGCTTTGTAGACATGATGTTAGGGCACTTGCAATATTGCTATGAAGTTCAACATTCTACACACATTGACAAAGTACTGTCCCCGCTCGCTGCACAAACTCGTCTAACAGTCCCTTTTGTCAACTCTCTATGTCACCATGTTTGCATTACAGCACTGCTGCTATTACTTTTTATCCAACCCTTGTATCATCGGGATTGTCATCTAGGAAGTAATGAGATGCAAAAAACTGTGGATTTGATACTAATCTCTGATACTTTTGTTTTTTTCAACTATTCTCACTCCCTCAGATCCCTTGGGGGGGCTAGATGTCAAATGTAAGCTTGAATATCTTTGAGACAGTTGCAGAACAACTACTGTCTTTCACAGGGAGGAGACACTTTAATTTCATCCATCGAAGGTTTGAAGAAACCGTCATGGACATGAGCTTAGTGTCCAATCCCTCACCTTCTCATGGTGCAGCTGTTAGTAATCATGTTTATGGATGGTGAGTGAATGGGAAAGGCCACTCACCAATAAGCACTGGTAATCTTGGTGAGCTTTTGACCAAATTAGTATTTCTTCTTTTTTCCTCTACCAATTCACCTTTCAACTTTCCTTTCCAGTCTTCCTTGATTGACTTCTTGTTTTCTTGGACCCTGATGGTACTATGGTATTCAATCCTAGGGATTCACTTCTCCTCCTTCCTATACCTACATTCTGTCTACCGGTGATGTAACTGCCACATGTAGTGTCTACTGCTAAATTGTTACAACTAGTTTATTGTACTCCAATATGAATATGAATCTTTGGAAAAAGAAATATAAATCTGGAGGTAAAATAGTTTCCCATTTGGGTCTACAGAGGGGGACCTTTTTCCAACAATGTAGATATACAAAACTAAACTCAATCAAAATCCCCCAGTGGAATACTGGAGGACTGCCTGAAGCTAAAAAGGGGGATCTTACCAAAATTCTATGTGACTACCTAATTGATGTATTCATAATTCAAATCTTATACAGGAGCAATTGAAGTATTACCACTTGAAGATTTTTACTGTTTACATGCTTCCTAGAGGACGACATCACAGGCCTGCATTTTTTTTTTCTGCAGCACAGTGTTTAACCTAATTTTAGTGTGCCTGAATTCAAATATGTAAACATTTTTATTCATATCACATAAGGTTTTTTTGCCATGTTGAAATTAAATATCTATTACTTTTGCATTATATGTAATAGCCATAATCCTTTAAATTGTTGTATAACTGTACATTTTCTCTGTACTTAAAAAGTTTTATTTAAAAAGGGGGCTAGAATTTGAATTGGAGGCTTGATACAATGTCAGTTATGAAGTTAAAACAGTTTAAAATAAATTAAAAACTACTAATATACCTTAAGATCTCTATTTTCTCCTCCACTTAGCAAGAAATTAACATTGAGTTGACTGGCATTTATGCTCCAGCCAAAGATTTTCTCTTACCAAACACGAATGATAGCAGGCAATCTTAAGATGCATCTAATCAACCCTGTTATCTCGTTTCCTTCTCTTTTATGTCTTTATGGTGGAATCTCTCACCATGTTCTTCACTTAGTTCTCCTAATTTCTCTCTTGAAATGTTAAAGATGAAAGTAACTTGAAGCTCATATTACACCCGAGAGTGTCCTGAACTTTTCAAGCATGGTTTTTACAATTTTCTCATGTTGATCAACTTTAACATTACCGAGAAAATTCTTGATGACGTCCATGTATGTTTCCCAAGCTTTTAGTCCCATTCATAGTTAAATATTGGAAATAACATTATGAGGTTCTTAATTCAATGAATGAATGAGTCAGTTCTTATCTTTCCCCATAGTTTGTTTTTTTAAACACAGGAATTGAAGTTTTCAAGAGGCGCTTCAGCCAACATTATGACTACCGGATTTCTGTTGGAATATTAATCTAAAACATTGCCATCTGATGTTGATCTGAAGAACCTCGAGATCAAGTCACATTCATCAGGAAAAAGGTAGAAGGATATGAACATAAATTATATATGGACAATTTCTTCTACTCACCTGCCTTATTTGACAATTTGACTAAAACAAAATAAATTGTTGTGGGACCTAAGAGGAAAGGGATGCCTAATAATCTGGTAACTGAAAAAAAAAAACTCAAGAGAGGAGATGTTTGATGTATGACAAGGAAGGACCTGACAGCTGTGACATGGAAGGACAAATGTGATGTATAAGTACTGACAAATATGCATAATCCACCAGCTGAAGGTAACTTTTGTGACAACCATAGAAACGCAATAAAGCCACTTCACATAACAGACTAGAACAGACATATGGGATATGTTGATAAAAGTGACAAAATGGTTAACAGTTATATAATAGGACGTCGGACATGAAAATGGACCAAGAAATTATTTTTTCATTTGTTAGACTTGACCATTCTAAACAGTTTTCTTCTTCTGACTAGATGTGGTGCCAAAAACAACACATGGAGACTTCCGACCATGACTTTATGGAACAGGCTGGTAGACAACTCCCTGGCAGACCTAGTGTATTGAGTACAGACATTTTGCGACTTAAAAGTTAACTTTAGTCAACATTGGCCAGTAACTTCACAAAGACTAATTTCTCATGTGTGTTCAGTGCGGGGAATCAGAAAATGTGTGCAAGAGAAGTGTAAAAAGTGTGATGTCAGTTTGTGTTTTGGTGTTTGTTTTGAGACATATCACACAAAAAACAAACTCACATCATGTTGGCAAGCATCTGATAACCCTGCAAAAACGTATGTAACAAAAGTAGTATTATCCAGTATAATTTCAAGCAACCAAACAGCACCGCCTATTCAGAACTCATATGATGGGTCAGGGGACAGCCTGGACATCCAACTTAAAACCCAGCATATGGACTTTTTTTGCGTTTAAAGGTTAATATTCTTTTCATAAATGTAAAACTTACCAAATATCCTATTATAAGATTATCATCTTCAGTATCAATGAATGTTTTCAATTTGTTTCTTCAGAGGATGTGATTTATCCTGCAAACAGAAGGACAGAGTTTCAATATGGTACATCAATGTATATATTATTTTTTCTATTTAACATAAATTTTACCATGGTATGTCATGGGGTATTTACTCTTCTAGGATATTGTTGTAGTTAGCAGAAGATGTGGATGTACACCCTTAGACAAAAAAAAAAGAGTCATCTCTTCATTTTATCAACCGATCGGGGAACTTCGTGAGCACTCGCAGAAGCCTTATTCACATTAACACGTTTTCAGTAATTGTACTGTGTTGTTTGCTATTTAACGCAGTGCACACTCAAGTAACATAAAAGAGAGAGCTTGCCTTTGTGTGTTTCCGTGGTCGAGCGGTTTAATACACAACATCTGCGTTCGTAACCTCACGGGTTCGATTCCCGTTCTACATTTTTTTTTTTACTGAATGTTAGGATAGCATTTTGCCTGTAATATAGTTTCATATTTAATTTTATATTTGAGTTTTGTGGCTTTAATGCACACACAAAACACATAAATGAAAACCTTCTAATAATTAAATGAAGAAAGAAAATAATATCTTCTAAAATGAAAACTTTAACCAAAAACAAAATCAATATCAGGTGTATGAATCCTCATCATCTATTGAAGCCCTCAATCTGCGGGGCATTGATGCAAAAAATTTCTACAGGCACGTGGACGATCGGCTAGAGCATCCCAGGCGTCTTGAATTTGTGCCCATAAGCCATCTTTCGTTTTTCGTGCATCTGCAGGCCAATTAGAGTTCATCTCTATTTTCATCTTAGCCCACACATTTTCGATTGGATTCAACCTGGTGAACAGCGAAATTTGATTTGCCTTCTCCTTTAACAATGAAATCAAATTTTGCTAAACATATTTCAGAAAGCGGCCACAGTTTCAACAATATCGATAATACAATGTAAATTATACACAGAGAAAACAACAGACACCAACTTAACATTTTACAAGAAATCAAAATTATCAAGAAGGCCAAGAATACAAACATTCTCAACGAAAATGTGCCTAATAAGCAAAACCCTCTATTAGACATACAGTTAATTCAATACTACTACAACAACTCCAGAAGATGAAGCATGCATCGAAAGGCCTAGAGTGAAATCAACAAAAATTTTAGATAGTTGAGGAAGACGCTTTATTACAAAACTGAACTAAAAAATGAAAAATAATTTTATTTTCCAAAACACTTGGGATGAAATAAAAGTGGTCAACAAAAAAATAACCTCCAACACATCTAGAATAAAACTAGAGTTATCTACAAAAAACAATAATTTTAATATCAAAAGCATGGGGTGCTCTATATCAATTAATACTTATATTTGATAATAAACAGATATTGGTAAAAGTAAAGTCTCTAAGAAGAAAACGTAAAAACCATAAATCACCCAACGCTTTTGATGGTAAAATTATTTTTTTTTGTAGATAACTCTAGTTTTATTCTAGTTGTGTTAGAGATGATTTTTTTGTTGACCACTTTAATTTTTTCCCCAAGCGTGTTGGAAATTAAAATTATTTTTTTATTTTTTAGTTCGGTTTTCTAATAAAGCGTGTTGTTTCAGTTTTTTAAACTATTATTTTTTTATTTTTAGTTTAATTGATTGTCATAAATTGGAATCCCATGAAAATGTAATTGCTTAATACTTTTCAAAAAAAACTCCGGCCAGGATTTGAACCAGCGACCTATTGATTGTTGAAATTATATACCACTACAGTCCACCGCTCTACTAACTGAGCTCTTACAACAATTGACTAAAAGTCGATAAGTCCCCTACCTATTACACAGGTTTTTATTTTTTTGATTTTCCCATGATTCTGGCCAGGATTTTAGAAAAAAATTAAATTATTGTATTGTCATGGGTCCTTTACAAGTATACAAAGTTTCATGTCGATCCAATGTTTTTAAGTGGACGAAAATCGTGTTCAAATATTCCGATACATAGATACAGGTTCGTTACATAGAAAGATACAGGTCAAGCTAATATAAAGCGTGTAAAAATATATAATTTAACATTGTTATAAACTCAACAGTATAAAAAATCATGAACTTAAAAAGTATAGATTAATTCAAATGTCGAAATAAAATGTATTTAATTCATAAAACGTTTTAATACAAATATCACGAAAAAAACTGCGTAATTGTTTCCTAGTTTGAACCCAGCGCTGGGCCGAGTATGACTTAGAAGAAATGTGCATTCAAGACATGACTCATTTTTTTTTGTCGAAGGGTGTACATGAGGAATTCTGCAGCAATGACTGTGTTGAAATGAAACTTCAGAATATTTGACGGAATAGTAGATTGTAATATAGCTAGTTGATCTCTGAAGAACATGTTACATTCAGTCAGATGGTGGGTCATCTGCAGTGATTTTTGTCAGCAGTTGCAATAGGGCGAAACAGTTTTGATCATTTTATGTAGATTATTTAACTCATGCCCCAAATGGGAGTCAATGACAAATCACAAATCAATGAATTTTGTTTTACAACTAATCACAGTCATTTTTCATCTGGATTTTATCAGTTTAATTTTATCACATTAAAATCAAGCTCCTCCTTTTTAACATTCTGAATAGGTCAGAGCATTATTTTGCAGTGGCTCTTTAAGAAATATGTTGAATATATTAAGATATAAGAATCCTAGAATGCAAATGGCTCCCAGATTATATATATATATATATATATATATATATATATATATATATGTATATATAGTGCACTAATGTAAGCAGATACTGCTTGCAGGTTATAATAGAAAAACATTTATAGCAGTTTATTAAATCACGATAAAAGGAAATCACCGTTTGCACTATCTTAAACATATTATTTCCCAGGAATTAACATTCCAGAAAAATATAATTGACATATTTACATCATAGGACATCAGAAATTAATTAATAAACATTTTGATGTGTTTCATTTTTTCTCCACTAGGGTGCATTCTTACAATATTGCGATCGTTTGCAATAAATAATATGATCTGGTTGCAGTAATGAACAATTGAACCAACAAACGTTTCTCATTTGTTTTCAGACATCGCCGTTTACATTAAATATATAAATATTTTAAAATAACTATAGTTAAATAATGATTTGTGAATAAACAGCTTAATTTTATTCGTTAAATAGTCCTAACAAATGCCACTCTTGATTTCCAAATTCTCTAGATAAATTCGAAATCACTCGGGGCATTACTTATGATAAAATTTAAATCGGCTATAGTTGGTGAGAAATTGTGTGCTTATGTAGTAAGGCCATCGAGATACAGAGAGTCTGTGAGGTATGTTGCAGATGAAAATTTTGGTATGAGAAATTTCATTGGAATTGGTGTAAATGTAATTCCAGATTGTTCTGTAGGACTCTTTTAATAACTGCTTGATTCACGTTAGAGGATTAAAAATGTGTGTAACAATGCACATGTCCAGGTATATGTGTATCCAATGCTTCAACAAATTTTGATTTTTTTTTTACCAGAATTCTTTATCTACACAGAATGAATGTGTGTTATTGATATCTGATTATGCAAAAGACGTCATTAAATTGACATCTTACACATATGTGATGGCTGCATGATTTTTTAAATACAAAATATTTAAAATTTAAACCCAAATTTGAATTTAGCACCCTTAAAATTGTGAGGGGTGACATAGGGTGAAAACAAAAATAGAGATAAGTGCTGAACCAATAATTCTTGGGGTTGCAAAGCTGATTGGTGACCTGGGGTCGCAAAGCTGATTGGTGACAGTTTCGATGATGTTTAAGCCCATGTTTGACCTCCCAGCACCCATGAGGATTAGAGGGTGAACAGGAGTAAAAACAACATTTAAAAATTGACCGAGAATAGTATTGGATCCATAGTTTTTGGGTCACTAAGCAAACCGATGTCAAGACGATTAGTTAATTATACAAGCAACGCCTTACAATCAGCTTTTGTGTGTGTGTGCGTGCGTGCATGCGTGTGCACGTTTGCATGTTGGCGCGTTCGCGTGCGTGTGTGTGGGTGTGTTTGTGTGAGTGTTTGTTTGTGTGTGTGCATGTGCGTGCGTGCCGACATATAGGGGAGGATGGGGCAAGTGAGACATGTTAAGATTATTTTTCTCTTAGACCAGACATGGGGAGCAACCGAATGAAGGGTAGTATGACATATTCCTCATTCCATCTTTCATTGAACTCAAGACTGTTGTTATTGTCATCTCGGCATAACATGCAGTATCAGTGGCGGTACAACCTTACAACCTGAAACATATGCACTAATCCCTTCCATTCGTACGTACTTAACGTATATCTGTGCAAACGTTTGAAGGGTGCGTGAGTAGACCGCTGTCACTAATTTCTCTATGTCAGGCTGATAGTACTCGTAGAGAGACGTAATATTAAGACAAGGGTGTCATCGTTTAATCTGGAAAGTGTTTTGATATGATTTCTCAGCAATCAGTTTTGAAATCCGGTAACTAGCACGTACTGAATTCTCTGAAAGTGGTTGTCTGCTATCGTTCTGAAGTGTTTCCTGCTTTAGATTATTTAAAAATCCCATCCTGTCATCCCCTGTGTAAACAGAACATACAATGTCCCCTGTGTCTATTATATTTAATTTATGCATTTGAACTCCATGCAGGTTACCCAATGTATTGAAAAAGTATATATATCATTAATGTATCCCTGTGAAAATATAGTTAAATATTTCCGATTGTGCCTGTCCGTATTGATTTGCATGTGATGGTCTGAAATGTCGTGGGATATTATAGTGTTTCACATGACAGAACCGCGTAGAACACAATAAACAAACAACTGTCATGCCATTCTGAATGCAAAAATAATCATTTACCCAGTCCGTATTAAATGATATCGGTGTTTAGAATTTGCCCGGCTCGCGCTGGATTGAACGCCACTGACTCTCACTGTGGTACTGTCAATCACTGTGTACCTGCATCTCCAGTGCAGGTACAAATAAGTGGAATGCGTATTGGCAGGGAGGATTTGTTATGAGCTCTTGGAGCCCAAGCTCCCCATGCCTGTCTTAGACGGTAAATATAATATTTCAAAAATATTGGAGTAAGTCGCAAATTACACGTTGAAAGTAGATAAAATGAACAAAAGTGTGTGTGTATTTTACATTATATGATGATTAGTGGCCCTGCCTATTGTTGAGCCATAGCCTCTCCTTTGTCAGGACTTAATTCATTTTAGTTACCTTATTTGTCCAGAGGTGTCATAAGTGGCATACAGTTAACACACCAACTCAATGAGACATCTGACAGACAACTAAGGTAATGTTAAAACATTCTGTGCTATGTGGCTGTGGTCTATAACTGGTGTTTCTTTCAGATGTTTCTCCCTCAATTGTGGAGGGACACATAGCCCGGAATCTTTTAACATTATGATTACCGGCCGTGAAAGCCTGCATTCCACAGACAACTAAGGTATTACTAGGATTATATTATTTTTAGTCTGATCATCTTACATCAATATTAGTGTTGATTTGTTCTTGGACATGTTTCAAAATAATTCTGTTTTATCGTAAGCTTGTCTGGAGGTAAGATGATCAGACTATAAATAATATAATTAAAAAAACTCAAAATACCACTTCCTAAAATTAAATATTTATTACTTGGATGTTTGAGATAGGTAAATTTTGCTTAGAGGTATCTTTGTTCAGGCTAAACATTCTTTTACGTGCATGAATTCTTCAGAGTCGGGACCCATGGCTTTAAAGTCCCTCCCAGAGGACTTATTCCTTGGATTTTTCCATTCTAAAAAATCCATCGACCCCGGCTGGGTTTGAACCAGTGACCCTTGGAACCAGAGGCAAGGAGCATAGCCACTTGTCCACTGCGGCCGACATTTTACATTATATATTTAAACTGCAAGTGGGACAAGCGAGTCCATTGAAACTTAATTCAATATGAAAACTATAAAACTTTAATTTGCTGCAGAAAATATTAACATGAATTAAAGTTCAAGGATAACTTCTAAATTACAATAATACCACCCATTTAAACAAAGAAACAAACATGAAAATCAATTAAAAGGAACAGATAACAAAATAAAATAATAAAGTGGCCAAAATAAATATAATCTTACAAAATGTTTATTGTTGTTCGTTTAACAATGTAAATTCTAATGATGGAGGATGAAGTACTAGGGGGGGGGGTTACTCGCACTACACTCTAAAATTCTTTCGGACTAGCGTGTCATTACTTTGTTACAACAAACACTTTTACACCAAACTGGAAGAAGATTAATTAAATCGAGAATTTTTGTAAGCGCCGTGTTTATGGAAGTGAAGTGAACAAATGTAAGGAAACCACCATTTCTTTCCCTCTTACGTCACTGTGAGGTTTCAAGCATATTTCTGTTTGTCATATGTGTGTGTTTATTTGTAAAATTATATATGAACATTGGACAGATATAAATATAAGTTTATTTATCAAACCAAAATGATGATGATAACAATAACTCACTGGTACTACCGAACCCGTAGGTTCATGGCTGCCGGGACATAAGCTCTCCATACTCCCCTATTTTAAGCTAATGTTCAATCATCCCGTATGTAATCTACTTCCTTCAAATATTGGTTAATGCTATTCTCGCACCTCATTCTGTCTACTAACTGGGCATTTACCCTTGGGTCCCTCTTATATTCCCCATTCATGCCACATGTCCTGCCCATCGCAGTCTACGAGACTTAACTGTTCTTATTATATCTGACTTCCTAGAAAGATCACGTAGCTCACTGTTGTTGGTCTTCTCCATTCACCTGTCTGTTCATCTCTCTTTGGTACAAAAATGTTCCTAAGAACTTTATTCTCAAATACTTCTCCTCTCTTAAAGTAAGAGTTCATGTTTCACATCCATATAACTGGGAGAAAAAGTTTTATGTAATTTCAGTTTAACTTTTTTGAGAGAAGATAAGAGTCCCTTTAATACATAATAATACATTTGCAGAATTTAACCTATGTTTAGTTTAATTGTGCATCTTATTCCTGTTTTTAATTATTGTTTGTAAGTATTTGAATTTAGACACTTCTTCAATTTTTTTCTTATTTGTCATTTACTGTCCATTTCCATTATATATTGTATTTCTATATTTAGTTTTATTGATGTTTGCTACCAGTCCCAGTTTCTTAGTGTTACTCAATGAATGTGCGTGATGGCCCTTAGTATCTCCTCGCTATTCTGCATCAGAATATATTAATTATATTAATACCTTCTTCTTCATCTAATGATTTGATAAGATGCATTGTTGTAATTATTATTATTATTTTACACTTACTTTATCAACTGTATGTTGTGTTGTTAACATAATTATCCTGTCCTATAGTGTTCTTCCCTAGGGCAGGTCCTTCACTGCAATCATAGCATTTTCATGCTATGCTTTACAGTTTTACTAAGAAATTATAGGTGTGATAGCTTCCATTGTTTTCCACACCGTAGTATGGTAATGATCGCCAAATGATGTTGGGGACCGTTTTGGCCTCAAAGATTCCTGATATTTGTCTTACGGATGAGGAAAAAAACCTCACCCAGGAAGCTTGTCCTGACTGGGAATCGAACCTGGGCCTGCTGCGTGAGAAGGCAGCATGCTACCTCGAGATCACAGCATTGGACAACATAACTTTAGGTATTTTATAATTGTTTAATTGTTGATTTATAAACTATAAAATTACGACTCTCCACCAAAAGGTTTATTTTGCTCCTTAATATTTGTCAACCTTCGCAGTGCTTGTAGCGGCTAATCAGAGGATCACGACAGCAGCTAGTGGATCACTTGTGGTCACAATATCTACCATTCCTTTGGTTTTTATAATTTGTAAGTTTATTGTCCTTATTTTTCCTCTCGTTTTGTTTTTACTGTTACGAGACCCGCATCCTGCAGTTAGAGTATTATGTACTTACTTTCATAAGAACATGGAATGAGTGATCATATCATTGTCATTGCCCCATCTGAGACAACAAGAACAAGATATTCATGTTTTTATTATTGATTTCGTACATCTCAATGATGGATAAATCATATTTGAAGAGAAAAATTATACGCTCAGACCGGGACTTGAACCCGGGACCCTTGGTTCTCTAGACCAAGTGCTCTACCAACTGAGCTACCTGAGCAAGTACCGATCTAAAACGCAAATCTTTCTCTATATACATTGTATACATAGCATTTGGTGGACGGGAATTACAATGTATGTAGAGAAAGATTTGCGTTTAGATCAGTACTTGCTCAGGTAGCTCAGTTGGTAGAGCACTTGGTCTAGAGAACCAAGGGTCCCGGGTTCAAGTCCCGGTCTGAGCGTATAATTTTTCTCTTCAAATATGATTTATTCATCATTCAGATGTACGAAATCAATAATAAAAACATGGAAAAAGCTGTATTGGCTGTAATGTATAATTCCCAAATATGTCTTCTTAATAAAAGAGTCGTCATTTGCAAGATAGAAGCATGGCTTCATAGCATTTGGTGGACGGGAATTACAATGTATATAGAGGAAGATTTGCGTTTAGATCGGCACTTGCTCAGGTAGCTCAGTTGGTAGAGCACTTGGTCTAGAGAACCAAGGGTCTCGGGTTCAAGTCTCGGTCTGAGAGTATAATTTTTCTCTTCAAATAAGATATTCATACTAAACAAAAAGTTTCACCCACGATACTCGTCTGCCTTCTAGTTGCCTCCTTAACACCTCATTGGTTAATTTTATAGAATTGATGAAAACAAAAGCCACATTTAATTTGAATAGCCACCTGGAAGGAGGTTGTAACTCTAGTTTTTTAAAAGTTCATTTCTACATGAAGAAAGTGCCACGTGTCATTAACATATTTTTATGTAAAACTCAACTTGCATATATTAGGAAGACCAGAACTAAGATGGAAGGATGTCACCATATGAACACGCAACAAGCTGCCAGCTGTCATGCGTAGAGGAAGAAGAAGAAGAAGATATATATATCATGTCCACTGCTGTGGTCTCGAGGTAGCATTCTGCCTTGTCGCACAGCAAGCCTGGGTTCAATCCCCGGTCGGTACAAGCTTCCTGGGTGAGGTTTCTTCGGGGTTTTTCCTCACCTGTAAGGCTAATGTCAGGAAGCTTTAAGGCCCAATGGGTCCTCTGAACATTATCTGGCCATCATCATCATCATTATCATATTCGCCGTGTGTGGAAAGCAACGGGAAGCTACCACACCTATAATTCCCTAGTAAAGCTGCAAAGCATAGCATGAAAATGCTATGACAGTAGTTAAAAACCTGCCCTTGGGCAGAACACTTTCTTTCATTCATTCATTAATGTATATATATGGTTACAATGTTGTACTGTACGACTATTCAGTTAAAAGTCCTGATGTAATTTCCTTGGCAATGTAATTATTGTGTTGCTAAGTTGGGGAGAAATAGTACAAGTGTATGTCGTGAAGACACAATAAATTAATTAGTGCTCAGTTTTGAAAGAGACATGATGACGTAATTAAATAATTATGACTGTTTGTAAATAATTACCAGACAGGATGTAACAATTCAGTTTGACTTTAAATAAGACAGCAATACAAGTGTACATATATTTACCATATTAATTGCATAAAACAATTAACATCATCATTATCATCCGTGCAAATATTAGGCCATGTGGCCTGTTACGGTCCTCAAAGAGGAATTTTCCATCCAGCGCTTTTTTTGGACGTCCCAGCGATCTTTTGCCTTGGGGGCAGTAGCGAAGTATGGTTTTTGGAATTCTATGAGATGGCATTCGTTGAAGATGGGCTTTCCAGTTGTTCTGGTAGATTTGTATATGGTGAAGAATGAGTTTCTACATCCAACTCTTCCATAATTTCCTCATTTCTTTTATGGTCCCACTTTGTGTAGGCTGCCTGCTGTTTGGCGCAAGGGATAGTGACGTGCATTTCATCACCTCTCCTATCCTCAACCTGCTCGTGGTGCAACCTGAGGCTCTGAGGACCGAGTACTGGCGGTATAACCACATCACCTTAATGTAGAGGAAATGCTACATTAGTGGGAACCCCACAATAATACCCCTCTGGGCCAGCAACCCATTGGGCAAAAAAACATTTGCTTTCAAGTCTCAAACCAAGCCTCGGATAAAAACAATTAACAACATTCGACCTACACCCCTGAGTGTGAGGCATGAATTATTAGGGAGTAAGCAAAGTAAAAATTAAATATACCTAATGTTCAGTGATTCTGGGCTGAGTGGCCGTGGTTCATTACTGGTGTTTCTACCTGGGCATGTGCCTACCAGTAGGAACATCAGTATTGGACCACGGCCACACAGTCCAGAATGACTTAACATTATGATTACCGGCCGTGAAAGCCTGCTTTCAGCTATCAAATATACATATTTTATTAGTGTTCAGAAATAGTGGAAATAATTTTTCTCGGAGACACTTCATATTGACTTGTATTTCCACCAATTCTTATCACTTTGTAGGGGCACGCCGTAGCGTAGTGGTTAAGGTACTACGCTACAAGTCGGAAGGTCTAGGGTTCAAGTCCCGGTGGGATCAGGATTTTTAAACTGACCAAAACCTTCTGGCGGCACTATGACCCTGGGATCGACTCAGCCTCTAACGGAAATGAGTACCAGACGCTTGTTCTGGGGTAAAGGCGGCCGTCACGCAGGGCTGACAACCCGGCTGACATCAAGTGCCGATTGTCTAGAAAAGTGGGAGCCTTAACTTCCTACTACCCCAAGGGCCTCCCGAGGCCTGTTGTGGGATTACTTTACTTTACTTTACTTATCACTTTGTTTTACTTTTGTCGTAAAACTGGGCTATTTAATTCACTTGTGTAATTTAGTTTTTATGTATTAACAAAGGCACATAAGTAAACAAATAGAGGCTGCTGAAATGAAGAAGTTGAGAGCAAAGCAGGATACCAAAGACCGATAAAAAGAAAAACGAAGAACTTAATATGTTTAATCTCTGTGAAAGAATAAAATACTATCAAAATGCTTATCTTCAGCACGTATTACGAATGAATGAACAGCGCATACCAAGAAGAATGTATAATTATAAACCAAAAGGGAGAAGACTGTTGGGACCATTGAAGAGATGGAAGGACCAATTCGACCTATAATGAGATCAGAACAGGCCATTGGGCTTAATCCTTGTTGTTGATGATGATGTATTTCCATGTCGTCTAGTGGTGCAGCGTAGAGCAAATTTGTCTTTAGGAGTCCGCTGAGAAAAAAAAATTAATATCAATCTTTAAAACAATGCTAGTGCTAACAAACAATGCTAGTGCTAACAAACAATGCTAGTGCTAACAAACAATGCTAGTGCTAACAAACAATGCTAGTGCTAACAAACAATGCTAGTGCTAACAAACAATGCTAGTGCTAACAAACAATGCTAGTGCTAACAAACAATGCTAGTGCTAACAAACAATGCTAGTGCTAACAAACAATGCTAGTGCTAACAAACAATGCTAGTTGCTAACAAACAATGCTAGTGCTAACAAACATGCTAGTGCTAACAAACAATGCTAGTGCTAACAAACAATGCTAGTGCTAACAAACAATGCTAGTGCTAACAAACAATGCTAGTGCTAACAAACAATGCTAGTGCTAACAAACAATGCTAGTGCTAACAAACAATGCTAGTGCTAACAAACAATGCTAGTGCTAACAAACAATGCTAGTGCTAACAAACAATGCTAGTGCTAACAAACAATGCTAGTGCTAACAAACAATGCTAGTGCTAACAAACAATGCTAGTGCTAACAAACAATGCTAGTGCTAACAAACAATGCTAGTGCTAACAAACAATGCTAGTGCTAACAAACAATGCTAGTGCTAACAAACAATGCTAGTGCTAACAAACAATGCTAGTGCTAACAAACAATGCTAGTGCTAACAAACAATGCTAGTGCTAACAAACAATGCTAGTGCTAACAAACAATGCTAACAAACAATAGTGCTAACAAACAATGCTAGTGCTAACAAACAATGCTAGTGCTAACAAACAATGCTAGTGCTAACAAAACAGTGCTGCTAGTGCTAACAAACAATTGCTAGTGCTAACAAACCAATGCTAGTGCTATACAACACAATGCTAGTGCTAACAAACAATGCTAGTGCTAACAAACAATGCTAGTGCTAACAAACAATGCTAGTGCTAACAAACAATGCTAGTGCTAACAAACAATGCTAGTGCTAACAAACAATGCTAAGTGCTAACAAACAATGCTAGTGCTAAACAAACAATGGCTAGTGCCTAACAAACAATGCTAGTGCCTAACAAACACATGCTAGTTGCTAACAAAACAATGCTAGTGCTAAACAAAACAATGCTAGTGACTAACAACAAATGCTAGTGCTAACAAACAATGCTAGTGCTACAAACAATGCTAGTGCTAACAACAATGCTAGTGCAACAAAGATGAGTGCTACAAAGATTGGCCAATTACAATAGTGATTTTATTCTACGATTGTTTTAAAAGCATCGTATTTCTTTTTCATAAAACATGTGAATTGGTGCTGGTTGAAGGATTTCAGCGACAAAAATTAAATCAACTGTGACGAGAGATCCCTCACAAGTAACACTTACAAATAATATTGATAACCACGAAAGTACAGTACAAGTCCTATATATGTAGTCAATATGCCATTCACAATAATGTTTTAAATGGCACACAAGTTTCGACAGCCAAACGGTATGCTCAAGACCAGATATTGAGTCAATATCTGGTATTGAAATGAAAGCTGGCTGTAGACACTTGGTGACCATTTTAAACATAATTGGTGAATGGGATATTGACTACATATATATTGTAATATTATATCACCAAAGAGAAGATCACTGTGTTTTAAAAAAGTCCCTATCTAATACACACAAAAATTTTTATAAATAAATAAGTTAAAGTTACCTTCTAGGTAAAGCCGTCGTCCTCAACTATAAAAATGTAATCTTATGCCTGTAGGCTTTCAGGACACCGTTCCATCTCACAGTTCACTCTTCGACACGACAAAGCCACACTTAGGGCCAGCAGCATAACATCATACTGGATGCTGTAGCAAAGAGTGAACTGCTGAAGAGGGAAACGATGTTCTGAAAGGCATACAGGCATAAAGATTACATATTTTTATTAGTTGAGGACGACGAATCGTACCTAAGAAGGTAGGTTTTAACTTATTGTATATTAGAACTCTCACCACCTCAACGGTTTTAGCAATGAATTTTATTAATTATGACACACAAATTTAAGAACATTGTAAGTAGTTTGCAGAATATCATTGACATAAGAGAGAATATTTTTGTTCATAGTTATACCGAAATTAAATATGAAAATTATGAATAGTAACCTGAAAGGGCCGTCTCCTCAACTGTATTAGAGATTTACTGGAGCGCTTTCGGAACTATCCCATCATCAGCAGGATCCAAAATGGTGTTGCACTGAAGATCGGTAGAGGGGGGTGCACGTACGGGTTCGTTTCATTAATCAGATGGTCCTTGTCTGTTAATGCCTTCAAAATTCCATCGACCTAGAGTACCTTTATCTTCCACGGATTATGTTCTCTGTGCATTACGGTCAGTAATAAGCCAGCTAAGATAAAAACTCGAGGAGATGAAACAATTTTTGAAGGCAATAACACAACGACCATTGATAAATGAAAATGAACCCAGTACGAGTGTAACCCCCTCTCCCAGATCTTCAGAGAACACCAGTTTTTGAACTCCTGCTTGTTATATGATGGGATAGTCCCGAATACGCTACTCGTCACATAACTCATAAGTTGAGTGAGACGGACCTTTTAGGTAAATTTCCATAATTTTTACTACATTAATTTTTGATTAATACCCCTCACCGGAGGAACATGTCCCATATGAATCTTAATAAAAGTTAGATTAGTTGATACCAAAGAACAGGTTTCTTGACATAAAACACGACACCTGGCTCCGCCACTCAATTCTTATTTAACTGAGGTGCGACAAAACAACGAGGATTTTCGATTTTTGTTAAATGATTTTAGTTTTTTTGGCGAGATTTAGTGTATGTAACTTTTTGATCTGGGGATTCCAGTTCAGAA
>JASPKZ010006146.1:0-12575 GCA_030220185.1 Diploptera punctata | reverse complement strand
CTGTCAAAATTTTCGAAAATCAGAAACTGCAAAAATACTATCTAGCGGACTGTGTCGGGGATTGTAATGCAAAAAAATCCGGGTTCTAATCCCAAATTTTCAAAATTGATTTTCCAAGGTTATAGTCTTATGGTTAAACCAACAAAGATGTGAAAATTTTCGAAAATTCAGAAACTGCAACAACATACTATCTAGAGACTGTGTCCGGGAATTATTATAATGCAAACAAACGGGTCTAAATCCAAAAATTTCAAAAATTGAGTTTTTCCAAGGTTATAGTCTTATGCGTTAAACCGAAAAATGTAGAAAATTTTTCGAAATCCAAAAACTGCCAAAAATCCTAGCTAGAGACTTGTCCGGGATTTGTAATGCAAAAAATCCGGTCTAAATCCAAAATTTCAAAATTGAGTTTTCCAAGGTTATAGTCTTATGGTTAAACCAAGAAATGTGAAAATTTTCGAAAATTCAAAAACTGCAAAAATACTATCTAGATACTGTGTCCGGGATTTATAATGCAAAAAATCCGGTCTAAATCCAAAATTTCAAAATTGAGTTTTCCAAGGTTATAGTCTTATGATTAAACCAAAAAATGTGAAAATTTTCGAAAATTCAAAAAGTGCAAAAATAATATCTAGAGACTGTGTCCGGGATTTATAATGCAAAAAATCCGTTCTAAATCCAAAATTTCAAAATTGAGTTTTCCAACGTTATAGTCTTATGGTTAAACCAAAAATGTCAAAATTTTCGAAAATTCAAAAACTGCAAAAAATACTCTTAGAGACTGCGTCCGGGATATATAATGCCAAAAAATCCGGTCTAAATCCCAAATTTCAAAATTGTGTTTTCCAAGGTTATAGTCTTATGTTTAAACCAAAAATGTGAAAGTTTTCGAAAATTCAAAAAACTGCAAAAATACTATCTAGAGACGTGTTCCGGGATTTATAATGCAAAAAATCCGGCCGTTCTAAATCCAAAATTCAAAATTGAGTTTTCCAAGGTTATAGTCTTATGGTTTAAACCGAAAAAGTCAAAATTTTCGAAAATTCAAAAACTGCAAAAATACTATCTAGAGACTGTGTCCGGGATTATATGCAAAAAATCCGGTGCAAATCCAAAATTTCAAAATTGTATTTTCCAAGGTTATATTCTTATGGTTGTTAAACCAAAAAAATGTCAAAATTTTCGAAAATTCAAAAACTTCAAAAATACTATCTAGAGACTGTGTCCGGGATTTATAATGCAAAAAATCCGGTCTAAATCCAAAATTTCAAAATTGAGTTTTCCAAGGTTATAGTCTTATGGTTAAACGAAAAATGTCAAAATTTTCGAAAATTCAAAAACTGCAAAAATACTATCTAGAGACTGTGTCCGGGATTTATAATGCAAAAAATCCGGTCTAAATCCAAAATTTCAAAATTGAGTTTTCCAAGGTTATAGTCTTATGGTGAAACCAAAAAATGTCAAAATTTTCGAAAATTCAAAAACTGCAAAAATACTATCTAGAGACGTGTGTCCGGGATATATAAGGCAAAAAAATCAGATCTAAATCCAAAATTTCAAAATGAGTTTTCCAAAGTTATAGTCTTTTGATTAAACAAAAAAATGTCAAAATTTTCGAAAATTCAAAAACTGCAAAAATACTATCTAGAGACTGTGTCCGGGATTTATAATCCAAAAAATCCGGTGCAAATCCAAAATTTCAAAATTGTATTTTCCAAGGTTATAGTCTTATGGTTAAACCAAATAATATCAAAATTTATGAAAATTCAAAAGATTCAAAAATACTATCTAGAGACTGTGTCCGGGGTTTATAATGCAAAAAATCCGGTCTAAATCCAAAATTTCAAAATTGAGTTTTCCAAGGTTATATTCTTATGGTTTTTAAACCGAAAAATGTCAAAATATTCGAGAATTCAAAAACTAAAAATACTATCTAGAGACTGTGTCCGGGATTATAATGCAAAAAATCCGGTCTAAATCCAAAATTTCAAAATTGAGTTTTCCAAGGTTATAGTCTTATGGTTAAACCAAGAAATGTCAAAATTTTCGAAAATTCAAAAACTGCAAAAATACTATCTAGAGACTGTGTCCGGGATTTATAATGCAAAAAATCCGGTCTAAATCCAAAATTTCAAAATTGAGTTTTCAAGGTTATAGTCTTATGATTAAACCAAAAAATGTGAAAATTTTCGAAAATTCAAAAAGTGCAAAAATACTATCTAGAGACTGTGTCCGGGATTTATAAAGCAAAAAAATCCGTTCTAAATCCAAATTTCAAAATTGAGTTTTCCAACGTTATATTTGTAGTTCATTGCTAGCCAACCTAGTACGCTTTCTAGCTTTTGAACGAGTATATTCCTGTTGATGCTATCGAAGGCTTTAGCGTAATCTATGAAGATTGCGTACAGAGGGGGTGGTGGGTTGCGCCAAGGTCGTTGTTATTTCTTTTATAATTTCATGTACAGCGTGTAGCGTTGATCTGCCCGGGGTGAAGCCATATTGATTCATTGGTATGATAGCACGTAATCTTGGTTCAATTCGCCTCAGTAGAAGTCTACGAAAAGTTTAAACATGACGTTTTCCAGGGCTATTCCCCTATATGAATTTGGATCGTCCTTTCGTCCTTTGCCTTTGTAAAGCACAGTTATCAGTGTGCTCCTCCACTGTTTTGGGATTGAATTATTCTTGAAAACATTCTCTGAAAAGGCACGCTAGCGGTTCCGCCAGGTCTCGGACTGTGTCTTTCAGGTGTTCAGCATATATTCCATCTGGGCCGTCGCTTTGTTGTTCTTTCGTTCATGATTAGTTGAGTGACTTCTTCTGTTGTAATGGGGGTGGTCGAGGTTTGATTGCGATTCCGCATGTTCTCCAACGTTTATAGTCTTATGGTTAAACAAAAATGTCAAAAATTTTCGAAAATTCAAAAACTGCAAAAATACTATCTAGAGACTGTGTCCGGGATATATAATGCAAAAAATCCGGTCTAAATCCCAAATTTCAAAATTGAGTTTTCCAAGGTTATAGTCTTATGTTTAAACCAAAAAATGTGAAAAGTTTTCGAAAATTCAAAAAACTACAAAAATACTATTATAGAGACTGTGTCCGGGATTTATAAGCAAAAAAATCCGTTCTAAATCCAAAATTTCAAAATTGAGTTTTCCAACGTTATATTCTTATGGTTAAATCAAAAATGTCAAAATTTTCGAAAATTCAAAAACTGGAAAAATACTATCTAGAGACTGTGTCCGGGATATATAATGCAAAAAATCCGGTCTAAATCCCAAATTTCAAAATTGAGTTTTCCAAGGTTATAGTCTTATGTTTAAACCAAAAAATGTGAAAGTTTTCGAAAATTCAAAAAACTGCAAAAAATACTATCTAGAGACTGTGTCCGGGATTTATAATGCAAAAAATCCGGGTCTAAATCCAAAATTTCAAAATTGAGTTTTCCAAGGTTATAGTCTTATGTTTAAACCAAAAAATGTGAAAAATTTTCGAAAATTCAAAAACTGCAAAAAATACTATCTAGAGACTGTGTCCGGGATTTATAATGCAAAAAATCCGGTCTAAATCCAAAATTTCAAAATTGAAGTTTTTCCAAGGTTATAGTCTACGGTTTAAAGCGAAAAATGTCAAAATTTTCGAAAATTCAAAAACTGCAAAAATACTATCTAGGGGACTGTGTCCGGGATTATAATGCAAAAAATCCGGTCTAAATCCAAATTTCAAATGTAGTTTTCCAAAGTTATAGTCTTTGGTTTAAAACCGAAAAAATGTCAATATTTTCGAAAATTCAAAAACTGCAAAAATACTATCTGACACTGTGTCCGGGATTTATAATGCAAAAAAACGGTCTAAATCCAAAATTTCAAAATTGAGTTTTCCAAGGTTATAGTCTTATGGTTAAACCGAAAAATGTCAAAATTTTCGAAAATTCACAAAACTGCAAAAATACTATCTAGAGACTGTGTCCGGATATATAATGCAAAAAATCCGGTCTAAATCCAAAATTTTCAAAAGTGAGTTTCCCAAGGTCGATAGTCTTTGGTTAAACCGAAAAAATGTCAAAATTTTCGAAAATTCAAAAACTGCAAGAAATACTATCTAGACACTGTCTCCTGGGGATTTATAATGCAAAAAATTCGGTCTCTAAATCCCAAAATTTCAAAATTGAGGTTTCCAAGGTTCTAGTCGTATGGTTAAACCAAAAAATTGTCAAAATTTTCGAAAATTTCAAAAACTGCAAAAAATACTATATAGAGGACTGTGTCCGGGATTTATAATGCCAAAAAATTCGGGCTAAATCCAAATTTCAAACAAAATTGAGTTTTCCACGGTATAGTCTTATGGTTAAACCAAAAAATGTCAACATTTTCGAAAATTCAAAAAACTTGCAAAAATACTATCTAGAGACTGTGTCCGGGAGTTATAATGCCAAAAATCCGGTCTAAATCCAAAATTTCAAAATTGAGTTTTCCAAGGTTATAGTCTTATTGGTTCTTAAACCAAAAAAAATGTTCAACATTTTTCGAAAATTCAAAAAACTGCCAAAACTACTATATAGAGACTGTGTCCGGGATTTATAATGCAAAAAGTCCGGTCTAAATCCAAAATTTCAAAATTGAGCTTTCCAAAGTTTATGGCTTACGGTTTGTTATCCGAAAAATGTCCAAAATTTCCGAAAATTATTAAAACTGCAAAAAATACTATCTAGAGACTGTGTCCGGGATTGTAATGCAAAAAAATCCGAGGGGTCTCTGTCTAAAGCCAAAATTTGCAAATTGAGTTTTCCCTAACAAGGTTATTAGTCTTATGGTTTAAACAAAAAAATGTGAAAATTTTCGAAAATTCAAAAACTTCAAAAATACTATCTAGAGACTGTGTCCGGGATTTTATAATGCCAAAAAATCTCGGTTCTAAATCCAAAAATTTCAAAAAATTGAGTTTTCCAAGGATATAGTCTTATGGTTTAAACCAAAAAATGTCAAAATTTTCGAAAATTCAGAAACTGCAAAACTACTATCTAGAGACTGGGTCGGGGATTGTAATGCAAAAAAATCCGGTCTAAATCCAAAATTTTCAAAATTGATTTCCAAGGTTTATAGTCTTATGGTTAACCAAACAAAAATGTGAAAATTTTCGAAAATTCAAAAACTGCAAAAATACTATCTAGAGACTGTGTCCGGGATTTATAATGCAAAAAATCCGGTCTAAATCCAAAATTTCAAAATTGAGTTTTCCAAGGTTATAGTCTTATGGTTAAACCGAAAAATGTGAAAATTTTCGAAAATTCAAAAACTGCAAAAATACTATCTAGAGACTGTGTCCGGGATTTATAATGCAAAAAATCCGGTCTAAATCCAAAATTTCAAAATTGAGTTTTCCAAGGTTATAGTCTTATGGTTAAACCAAGAAATGTGAAAATTTTCGAAAATTCAAAAACTGCAAAAATACTATCTAGATACTGTGTCCGGGATTTATAATGCAAAAAATCCGGTCTAAATCCAAAATTTCAAAATTGAGTTTTCCAAGGTTATAGTCTTATGGTTAAACCAAAAAATGTGAAAATTTTCGAAAATTCAAAAACTGCAAAAATAATATCTAGAGACTGTGTCCGGGATTTATAATGCAAAAAATCCGTTCTAAATCCAAAATTTCAAAATTGAGTTTTCCAACGTTATAGTCTTATGGTTAAACCAAAAATGTCAAAATTTTCGAAAATTCAAAAACTGCAAAAATACTATCTAGAGACTGCGTCCGGGATATATAATGCAAAAAATCCGGTCTAAATCCCAAATTTCAAAATTGTGTTTTCCAAGGTTATAGTCTTATGTTTAAACCAAAAAATGTGAAAGTTTTCGAAAATTCAAAAACTGCAAAAATACTATCTAGAGACTGTGTCCGGGATTTATAATGCAAAAAATCCGGTCTAAATCCAAAATTTCAAAATTGAGTTTTCCAAGGTTATAGTCTTATGGTTAAACCGAAAAATGTCAAAATTTTCGAAAATTCAAAAACTGCAAAAATACTATCTAGAGACTGTGTCCGGGATTTATAATGCAAAAAATCCGGTGCAAATCCAAAATTTCAAAATTGTATTTTCCAAGGTTATATTCTTATGGTTAAACCAAAAAATGTCAAAATTTTCGAAAATTCAAAAACTTCAAAAATACTATCTAGAGACTGTGTCCGGGATTTATAATGCAAAAAATCCGGTCTAAATCCAAAATTTCAAAATTGAGTTTTCCAAGGTTATAGTCTTATGGTTAAACCGAAAAATGTCAAAATTTTCGAAAATTCAAAAACTGCAAAAATACTATCTAGAGACTGTGTCCGGGATTTATAATGCAAAAAATCCGGTCTAAATCCAAAATTTCAAAATTGAGTTTTCCAAGGTTATAGTCTTATGGTTAAACCAAAAAATGTCTAAATTTTCGAAAATTCAAAAACTGCAAAAATACTATCTAGAGACTGTGTCCGGGATATATAAGGCAAAAAATCAGATCTAAATCCAAAATTTCAAAATTGAGTTTTCCAAAGTTATAGTCTTTTGATTAAACAAAAAAATGTCAAAATTTTCGAAAATTCAAAAACTGCAAAAATACTATCTAGAGACTGTGTCCGGGATTTATAATCCAAAAAATCCGGTGCAAATCCAAAATTTCAAAATTGTATTTTCCAAGGTTATAGTCTTATGGTTAAACCAAATAATATCAAAATTTATGAAAATTCAAAAGATTCAAAAATACTATCTAGAGACTGTGTCCGGGGTTTATAATGCAAAAAATCCGGTCTAAATCCAAAATTTCAAAATTGAGTTTTCCAAGGTTATATTCTTATGGTTAAACCGAAAAATGTCAAAATATTCGAAAATTCAAAAACTGCAAAAATACTATCTAGAGACTGTGTCCGGGATTTATAATGCAAAAAATCCGGTCTAAATCCAAAATTTCAAAATTGAGTTTTCCAAGGTTATAGTCTTATGGTTAAACCAAGAAATGTGAAAATTTTCGAAAATTCAAAAACTGCAAAAATACTATCTAGAGACTGTGTCCGGGATTTATAATGCAAAAAATCCGGTCTAAATCCAAAATTTCAAAATTGAGTTTTCCAAGGTTATAGTCTTATGATTAAACCAAAAAATGTGAAAATTTTCGAAAATTCAAAAAGTGCAAAAATACTATCTAGAGACTGTGTCCGGGATTTATAAAGCAAAAAATCCGTTCTAAATCCAAAATTTCAAAATTGAGTTTTCCAACGTTATATTTGTAGTTCATTGCTAGTCCATACCTAGTACGCTTTCTAGCTTTTGAACGAGTATATTCCTGTTGATGCTATCGAAGGCTTTAGCGTAATCTATGAAGATTGCGTACAGAGGGGTGGTGGGTTGCGCCAAGGTCGTTGTTATTTCTTTTATAATTTCATGTACAGCGTGTAGCGTTGATCTGCCCGGGGTGAAGCCATATTGATTCATTGGTATGATAGCACGTAATCTTGGTTCAATTCGCCTCAGTAGAAGTCTACTGAAAAGTTTAAACATGACGTTTTCCAGGGCTATTCCCCTATATGAATTTGGATCGTCCTTTCGTCCTTTGCCTTTGTAAAGCACAGTTATCAGTGTGCTCCTCCACTGTTTTGGGATTGAATTATTCTTGAAACATTCTCTGAAAAGGCACGCTAGCGGTTCCGCCAGGTCTCGGACTGTGTCTTTCAGGTGTTCAGCATATATTCCATCTGGGCCGGTCGCTTTGTTGTCTTCCGTTCATGATTAGTTGAGTGACTTCTTCTGTTGTAATGGGGGTCGAGGTTTGATTGCGTTCCGCATGTTTCCAACGTTTATAGTCTTATGGTTAAACCAAAAATGTGAAAATTTTCGAAAATTCAAAAACTGCAAAAATACTATCTAGAGACTGTGTCCGGGATTTATAATGCAAAAAATCCGGTCTAAATCCCAAATTTCAAAATTGAGTTTTCCAAGGTTATAGTCTTATGTTTAAACCAAAAAATGTGAAAATTTTCGAAAATTCAAAAACTGCAAAAATACTATCTAGAGACTGTGTCCGGGATTTATAAAGCAAAAAATCCGGTCTAAATCCAAAATTTCAAAATTGAGTTTTCCAAGGTTATAGTCTTATGGTTAAACCAAAAAATGTCAAAATTTTCGAAAATTCAAAAACTGCAAAAATACTATCTAGAGACTGTGTCCGGGATTTATAATGCAAAAAATCCGGTCTAAATCCAAAATTTCAAAATTGAGTTTTCCAAGGTTATAGTCTTATGGTTAAACCAAAAAATGTGAAAATTTTCGAAAATTCAAAAACTGCAAAAATACTATCTAGAGACTGTGTCCGGGATTTATAATGCAAAAAATCCGGTCTAAATCCAAAATTTCAAAATTGAGTTTTCCAAGGTTATAGTCTTATGGTTAAACCAAAAAATGTGAAAATTTTCGAAAATTCAAAAACTGCAAAAATACTATCTAGAGACTGTGTCCGGGATTTATAATGCAAAAAATCCGGTCTAAATCCAAAATTTCAAAATTGAGTTTTCCAAGGTTATAGTCTATGGTTAAACCAAAAAATGTCAAAATTTTCGAAAATTCAAAAACTGCAAAAATACTATCTAGAGACTGTGTCCGGGATTTATAATGCAAAAAATCCGGTCTAAATCCAAAATTTCAAAATTGAGTTTTCCAAGGTTATAGTCTTATGGTAAAACCAAAAAATGTCAAAATTTTCGAAAATTCAAAAACTGCAAAAATACTATCTAGAGACTGTGTCCGGGATTTATAATGCAAAAAATCCGGTCTAAATCCAAAATTTCAAAATTGAGTTTTCCAAGGTTATAGTCTTATGGTTAAACCAAAAAATGTCAAAATTTTCGAAAATTCAAAAACTGCAAAAATACTATCTAGAGACTGTGTCCGGGATTTATAATGCAAAAAATCCGGTCTAAATCCAAAATTTCAAAATTGAGTTTTCCAAGGTTATAGTCTTATGGTTAAACCAAAAAATGTCAAAATTTTCGAAAATTCAAAAACTGCAAAAATACTATCTAGAGACTGTGTCCGGGATTTATAATGCAAAAAATCCGGTCTAAATCCAAAATTTCAAAATTGAGTTTTCCAAGGTTATAGTCTTATGGTTAAACCAAAAAATGTGAAAATTTTCGAAAATTCAAAAACTGCAAAAATACTATCTAGAGACTGTGTCCGGGATTTATAATGCAAAAAATCCGGTCTAAATCCAAAATTTCAAAATTGAGTTTTCCAAGGTTATAGTCTTATGGTTAAACCAAAAAATGTCAAAATTTTCGAAAATTCAAAAACTGCAAAAATACTATCTAGAGACTGTGTCCGGGATTTATAATGCAAAAAATCCGGTCTAAATCCAAAATTTCAAAATTGAGTTTTCCAAGGTTATAGTCTTATGGTTAAACCAAAAAATGTCAAAATTTTCGAAAATTCAAAAACTGCAAAAATACTATCTAGAGACTGTGTCCGGGATTTATAATGCAAAAAATCCGGTCTAAATCCAAAATTTCAAAATTGAGTTTTCCAAGGTTATAGTCTTATGGTTAAACCAAAAAATGTCAAAATTTTCGAAAATTCAAAAACTGCAAAAATACTATCTAGAGACTGTGTCCGGGATTTATAATGCAAAAAATCCGGTCTAAATCCAAAATTTCAAAATTGAGTTTTCCAAGGTTATAGTCTTATGGTTAAACCAAAAAATGTGAAAATTTTCGAAAATTCAAAAACTGCAAAAATACTATCTAGAGACTGTGTCCGGGATTTATAATGCAAAAAATCCGGTCTAAATCCAAAATTTCAAAATTGAGTTTTCCAAGGTTATAGTCTTATGGTTAAACCAAAAAATGTCAAAATTTTCGAAAATTCAAAAACTGCAAAAATACTATCTAGAGACTGTGTCCGGGATTTATAATGCAAAAAATCCGGTCTAAATCCAAAATTTCAAAATTGAGTTTTCCAAGGTTATAGTCTTATGGTTAAAACCAAAAAATGTCAAAATTTTCGAAAATTCAAAAACTGCAAAAATACTATCTAGAGACTGTGTCCGGGATTTATAATGCAAAAAATCCGGTCTAAATCCAAAATTTCAAAATTGAGTTTTCCAAGGTTATAGTCTTATGGTTAAACCAAAAAATGTGAAAATTTTCGAAAATTCAAAAACTGCAAAAATACTATCTAGAGACTGTGTCCGGGATTTATAATGCAAAAAATCCGGTCTAAATCCAAAATTTCAAAATTGAGTTTTCCAAGGTTATAGTCTTATGGTTAAACCAAAAAAATGTGAAAATTTTCGAAAATTCAAAAACTGCAAAAATACTATCTAGAGACTGTGTCCGGGATTTATAATGCAAAAAATCCGGTCTAAATCCAAAATTTCAAAATTGAGTTTTCCAAGGTTATAGTCTTATGGTTAAACCAAAAAATGTCAAAATTTTCGAAAATTCAAAAACTGCAAAAATACTATCTAGAGACTGTGTCCGGGATTTATAATGCAAAAAATCCGGTCTAAATCCAAAATTTCAAAATTGAGTTTTCCAAGGTTATAGTCTTATGGTTAAACCAAAAAATGTCAAAATTTTCGAAAAATTCAAAAAACTGCAAAAATACTATCTAGAGACTGTGTCCGGGATTTATAATGCAAAAAATCCGGTCTAAATCCAAAATTTCAAAATTGAGTTTTCCAAGGTTATAGTCTTATGGTTAAACCAAAAAATGTGAAAATTTTCGAAAATTCAAAAACTGCAAAAATACTATCTAGAGACTGTGTCCGGGATTTATAATGCAAAAAATCCGGTCTAAATCCAAAATTTCAAAATTGAGTTTTCCAAGGTTATAGACTTATGGTTAAACCAAAAAATGTGAAAATTTTCGAAAATTCAAAAACTGCAAAAATACTATCTAGAGACTGTGTCCGGGATTTATAATGCAAAAAATCCGGTCTAAATCCAAAATTTCAAAATTGAGTTTTCCAAGGTTATAGTCTTATGGGTTAAACCAAAAAATGTGAAAATTTTCGAAAATTCAAAAACTGCAAAAATACTATCTAGAGACTGTGTCCGGGATTTATAATGCAAAAAATCCGGTCTAAATCCAAAATTTCAAAATTGAGTTTTCCAAGGTTATAGTCTTATGGTTAAACCAAAAATGTGAAAATTTTCGAAAATTCAAAAACTGCAAAAATACTATCTAGAGACTGTGTCCGGGATTTATAATGCAAAAAATCCGGTCTAAATCCAAAATTTCAAAATTGAGTTTTCCAAGGTTATAGTCTTATGGTTAAACCAAAAAATGTGAAAATTTTCGAAAATTCAAAAACTGCAAAAATACTATCTAGAGACTGTGTCCGGGATTTATAATGCAAAAAATCCGGTCTAAATCCAAAATTTCAAAATTGAGTTTTCCAAGGTTATAGTCTTATGGTTAAACCAAAAAAATGTGAAAATTTTCGAAAATTCAAAAACTGCAAAAATACTATCTAGAGACTGTGTCCGGGATTTATAATGCAAAAAATCCGGTCTAAATCCAAAATTTCAAAATTGAGTTTTCCAAGGTTTATAGTCTTATGGTTAAACCAAAAAATGTGAAAATTTTCGAAAATTCAAAAACTGCAAAAATACTATCTAGAGACTGTGTCCGGGATTTATAATGCAAAAAATCCGGTCTAAATCCAAAATTTCAAAATTGAGTTTTCCAAGGTTATAGTCTTATGGTTAAACCAAAAAATGTGAAAATTTTCGAAAATTCAAAAACTGCAAAAATACTATCTAGAGACTGTGTCCGGGATATATAATGCAAAAAATCCGGTCTAAATCCAAAATTTCAAAATTGAGTTTTCCAAGGTTATAGTCTTATGGTTAAACCAAAAAATGTGAAAATTTTCGAAAATTCAAAAACTGCAAAAATACTATCTAGAGACTGTGTCCGGGATTTATAATGCAAAAAATCCGGTCTAAATCCAAAATTTCAAAATTGAGTTTTCCAAGGTTATAGTCTTATGGTTAAACCAAAAAATGTCAAAATTTTCGAAAATTCAAAAACTGCAAAAATACTATCTAGAGACTGTGTCCGGGATTTATAATGCAAAAAATCCGGTCTAAATCCAAAATTTCAAAATTGAGTTTTCCAAGGTTATAGTCTTATGGTTAAACCAAAAAATGTCTAAATTTTCGAAAATTCAAAAACTGCAAAAATACTATCTAGAGACTGTGTCCGGGATTTATAATGCAAAAAATCCGGTCTAAATCCAAAATTTCAAAATTGAGTTTTCCAAGGTTATAGTCTTATGGTTAAACCAAAAAAAAAATGTCAAAATTTTCGAAAATTCAAAAAACTGCAAAAAATACTATCTAGAGACTGTGTCCGGGATTTATAATGCAAAAAAAACCGGTCTAAATCCAAAATTTCAAAAAATTGAGTTTTCCAAGGTTATAGTCTATGGTTAAACCAAAAAATGTCAAAATTTTCGAAAATTCAAAAACTGCAAAAATACTATCTAGAGACTGTGTCCGGGATTTATAATGCAAAAAATCCGGTCTAAATCCAT
>JASPKZ010006145.1:0-22520 GCA_030220185.1 Diploptera punctata | reverse complement strand
TATGAAAAATGACCACTTAAAAGTTTTCAGCTAAGAATCAATTCTTAATTCTGCTGGATGATGTTACAAATGTTGAAAAAAACTCCTAAATATATTTAATTATGTTAGATGCTGTTTTAATATAGTGACGGTTTGGTTGATATTATGTGGAGTGGTGGCTGGCATAACATAATTAAACAGAACAGAGGAATTCGGGTAAGTGGACCTCCATGAGGACCTGGTCACTTCATAGCAAGAGTATATTTATCAATGAGAGAATGCTATCTGTTTAAAATCTATTCACTAATTAATTTTTTTAATATACTGTAATTTTACTAAAACAAAGACCGTCGCTGCTGCAGATGAATGACGGTAATCTGGTAATCACAATTAATTTTTAAACAATTAACAATATCAACGCTTTTTAATGATGATCAGCCAAACTATTTTCAGATTAATCTGGCCTGTCTTGTGTAAATTAATTAACGTAAAAAATAAACTTAAATAGAACTAAAAGCTAAGGTCACTGTATTCGAATAGGGAAGGTAAGTGGACATTTCTTGTAATGTAATCATCATCATCATCCTGCCAGGTTTAGTCCTAGAAGAATGTTACAGCCTGAGGAAAGCGGTTTTCGGGCCATTTTCATAGGTTCGACCAAGTGACAGTTTCCCATTTGGACAGTAGTTTCATTATTGCCTGGGGATCTGGATCTAGCCATTCTTGAACATGTTCCTTCCAGTTTAGCTGATATCTGGAGATGTAGTCCAGTATTGGACACATTTAAGTTCTTTGAAGGATTTCGACATTTTTCTTTCGATCCCATTTGTTCGGCGCTTTAATCTCATCGCACAAGATGTTAGTCTGCTTTCCATCTATCGGTCCTATAGTCCACGCTTCACTGACATAACATAGGGACTGGTCGAGCCATGATTTGATAAAGACGGAGTACGAGTGATTTTTGCACTAATGAAGTTTTAAAACTCATTAATGATTCATGATTTGTTGAAATTTCACAATTTCTATGATAAATCCCAATTTTTCAACAAAGAGAGTTTTATATCCTAAATAGTAACCTCATAACTCTCTCTAAATTTTTTATTTAAACAATTTTTCCACAAAGGCCATTATTTTAGTTTATTGGTAGCTATTTCCTTGTAATGTAAAGTTTAAAATTATGAAGATGTTTCCATATTGATAACATAACAAGCTATTTATAGTTACCACACTAAGGATAATCACTGTATTAAACACATTCAAATCGCTTAATTAAAAGCAGAAAACAAAAATTCAAAACAGGGGTCCAAATTACCCGAAGTTCCTCTATATATTGGCCATTGACTGTCTGTACTTTCCTTTCAAAATCTTTTCAGAAGAACAACTCATTGCTTTGCGTTTACTCACTGAGTCTGGCTACAAAAGATAGTTGCCTACAAAGTGAAGTAGCGCCCCGTCCTCATCTGAGTCTCGAGGTTCAACAGCTGAGCACTGACTCTTTCGTTTCGATGACCAGTGGTTCTGACACTTCCCCACGTGCTCTGTCTATTCACGTTCTCGAGTCTGCACACTGTCACACAAACAATTGTACAACTCCATGTTTTATTCTTAATTTCATACATCTCAATGTGGAAAATCATTCTGAAGAGAATGTATACGCTCAGACCGGGACTTGAACCCGGGACCTCGTTTCTCTAGACAAGTGCTCTACCATCTGAGCTTACTGAGCAAGTACCGATCAATGCAAATTTTTTTCTATATACTTGTAATTCCCCCCACCAATGCTTTGAGGCCTTTGCTTCTATCTTTGCGAATGCGGCGTCCTTATCAAGGGACATATTGGGACTTTTACATTACATTTTAAATGCCAGTACGGCTTTTCGATGTTTTATTATTATTTCAACATCTCAGTGATGGATAATCATATTTGAAGAAAAAATTATAACGGAGGCGCCATTGCCAGTAGAAGCAAGGCTTCATTAGCATTTGTTGGGGGAATTACAACGTATATAGAGAAAAATTTGCGTTTAGCTCGGTACTGCTCAGGTTGGCAAGCATTGGTCTAGAGAACCAAGGTTCTCAGGTTCAAGTCCGGTTTAGCGTATAATTTTTTCTTCAAATATACTTAAACTATTATAGCAATCTCATAACTTCCTCTATAATCGGTTGTTCATGGCTGCGTAGACATAAGCTCTCCACACTCCCTATCCTAGCCCTGATTTCCAATTATCTCCTTTAAAACTATCTATCTATAAGGCACAACCCCTTGTTGAGCCATAGCCTCTCCTTTGTCGGAGTTACTGGTCCAAGTTACTTTCTTTTTCTAAATAAATTATTTTTAATCTTTAAGAATTAATGATCATGATTTTTCTTACCTCATACTTCTATGTTTTTTAAACACCGCACTGCAGTACAGCACCATCATCACCATCCTAGCGTTTTGTCATTTTTTCTTTTGCTGGTAATATCCAACTGCCATCGGTGTTCTTATGAGGATCATTTTCTTAAACTGCCATCTGTTGTATTTTTTGAACTTTATAATCAAGCTCATTACGAACACAAAAAGGACACTTCAAACTAGTAAAAAAGAACACTTCAGAAACATCAGAATGGATTATTGAAAATTAGGCTATAGCAGCACATAGTTTATTAGGGCTCATAGAATGAAAAATACCGAGACTTTTGAAACTCTATCCGAACCTTTGGATTTAACATTTTGGGAAAAATATATATTCGAAAACCATACTAAACCATGACTTCGAGATTCAGAGCCGAACCGCTTGATTACAACGTTCTTCAAAAATACAACATGTGGCAGTTTAGAAAATGACTCTTCACACTAACACCATATGTCAGTATGGTTTACTGGCAAATAAAAAAATTGACAGTCATGAAACGGCTGGGGCTGGTGACGATGTTGCTGATCTGCAGGCTGTGTTTTAAAAAAACATAGACTATGAGGTAAGAATATTCACGATTATTTAATTCTTCTGACTTGAACTCATAATTTAAACTTCCCCAATTTATATATAAATATTTAGTTGTTATCTTACTCATATTAATGTTGATTTTTCTTGACATGTTTTGATTATATCATAATCATCATCATCTCTTGTTAAGACTGGTTGGATTTATGTTGCACAACTGGATGTCGATGTCATCTCCATCCTGTGGTTGGCCAAAGAACCTCAAACAAGGTCACGCTCCATCGGTATTTCAAATTCAAACTCTGTTTTTGTTCTTCTGAATATAGAATTTTTCCCCAAATAATCAGCTCTTTGTTTTTTTAACTGTTTTTATATTTGGTGTCTGAATTTATATTATGTTTTTCAGACCAAACAGCGCGCACCTGCAGTTTTTTCTATTTCCGGAAAAATCACCTTAATATTGAGGTAAGATGATCAGACTGAAAATATTTAACTAAATAACCTCAAAATCCACTTCTAAATTAATATAATAAATGTTTCTCATTTGTTTTCAAACTCACCGTTTCATTAATAATAAATATTTTAAATAACTTTTTTTACGTAATGATTTGTGAGTAATCAGCTTAATTTATTCATATAGTGCCACCATATGTTTGCAGACGATCATACAATCCTAGTCTTCAGAAGACAATTACAAATAGCAGCATATAAATACAGAAATAACAATAAATTCAAATGACAATCTGAAAGTACATCGAAAGTAAAGGCATTCAACGGGAAAGACCATATGATGTGTAAAAGCAGATTATAACATTAATACAACAGGTGAACATTTTAATTTTTAGGATGCAAGTATAATAGTGCCGAATGCAATATTAATATTAATTAAATAGATTTTACAGAATGTGTGACACTATCCGGCCACTGCAATAAAACTTTAGGAACCACAATAAATTTACAAAATTATGGCAGTGCCTTTCTTCACATATGCAAGTGAAAATTGACTCTTAACCGTTAGACAGGAGGAAATAGACACGCAGAATAAGTTCCTACGTCATTAGGCAGGTGTTACAATTTTGGACAAGAAAAGAAGTGAGGATATTAGAAGGATTAAATATTTTCAATTTCACAAATATAATTGACAACATTAGAAACAATGGTATGGACTGTCAAGAGAATGCTACAGATAGAATCCCTAGCGTTATTAAGTACAAACCAAGGACATCGACATGTTGGGCGCCCATTTACTATATTGAGGATTCATTAAATCCCACTTGATGTGAAAACAGGTCAAAGGCCTAATTCATGAGGCAGAAGGAAGAAATAGGCCTACAAATGCACTCTGATTCCAAATTCCCATTAAATTGGAATCAGTTGTGGGGTTAATATAATAATAATCAGATACCAATGTGTTTATCACTTCAACTATCTTTTCAATCGTGGTTGGTTCCATGAGCGGGGAAGTAATTCTCTTCTCGACGGCCAGAACAACTCCCTCTGATGTGCAGATGCCAATAGCCGTGGAGCCAAGTTTTATAGCTTCAAGTGCATACTCAAACACTATCAGCTATTACCTCATATTATTCTTCTTCTTAAATTAATTTTGGAACTTTCTTCTTCTGTTCCATCATCAGTAATTTTGCAACTGATTTCAGGACGACAGTGTTGTGAAATTACTGATGATGGAACTGAAGAAGAAGAGTTCCAAAACTAGTTTAAGGGACGTGATGGGTGAAAAATTGACCATTTGAGATCAAAATTGGCATTTTTTTTTTGTTTTTTGTACTAAAAATAGCCTGTACTGTAATGTATATGTTGGCAAAGTTTCAGAGGCCTATGGCGCTTCTAAATGCCTTAAATAACATCAGAGTTAAAACGCTGCGCCAGTTAAATACCACCTGCATGCAAATATTTAAGCTTGTTTTTCCACACTTTTATTTCCACTGCATTTTTGTACATTCAAAATTGAATGGAATTCAAGAATGTTGTCCTAGAAGGTTCAAATTCTTACCGCAGTCCTAAGAAAAATGGGTAACAAAGTAGTGCATGGGTTTCATGATTGAAGTAGTATTTTAAGAAATAAAAAATAAAATGTATACAATTATTAATTTTTTTCTCCTTTTGTATTCACATTATAAGAATTCTAATGCATGATGTTTTCTAAATATTTTAGGGGTTTGTAAAAAAAATCAGACATTTTACTAAATTGTGGAACCCATTTAATTGTAGTATATGCAAATTTTTAAAAATATAATATTTAATAACTCATAAAATAAGTGTCTCATAAGAATGAAAGCTGTACATCCGTTTCTAATAAACATTTGGTAATTTAAATATTATTAATAATTTCGGTAACATAGATTTGGGGATTTATTGCAAAGATTGGTCATTTAAATTTCAGAGCGATAATCGATGTGGTTTGATGGTGGGTTATCGCAGGCTCTATAAACTCCGGCGCATGCGCACTGTTTTTCTATAGGACTTTGAAAATATGGCACGCTAGTTTAACTGCAGTTTTTCCAAATGTATGGAAAACCGTGAGCGACAAATACTAGACTTGAGCCCCAATTTTCACAGCTACGTGGTTCCATCTAGAGACAATTCTATAAACTTTTGTAGGACTTAACACATATGTGGATACATCTAGTGAAAACTCTATAAAAACTGTTCTGCATGCACACTGTTATTCTGTAGGACTTGGAAAATTTATTGTGGATCTCTTTTCCCAGATAGCTCTTATTTGAGGTTTGAGATTTGTATTTGATACAAATATTTTTTTAAAGGATATTTTATGCTCACCCTCCAAATATCAGTAAATTATTCGGAAAAAGTCGGTTATATGTCTCAGACGAACTTCCACAGAATCGCAGTGCGCATGCGCGAGTTGCGGGAAAAAAGCTTGAAGATCATTGGAAAATGTTTAAAACAGTACTAAACGTGTTTACAAGTGTTTAGTGCATCAGTGGCATAAGAGTGAAAGTGTAGAATTGTGAGAGACATAAAACCGACCACATCCAATTATTCTTAACCAACCCAAAGTAACGCCTCTATATGAATGCGTGGAGATGTAAAATAAAACCGATTTGATAGATATTTAAATGTAAGCAACACAATATTCCTATCTGAAGAAGATGGTTATAATATTAACTTACTTGGAATAATCTTTCTTCGGGAGAAAATGTGTTGACGCCTCTATCACATTCAGATCGTGTAAGAAACATCTGAAATAAATTTAAATTTCATTTCGAATTAATAACATTTCTTTCAATGACTAAACACTTTCCAACTCTAACCTCAATTCAAATAGCATGAGGTATATTAAATAATTAATGAAAAAAATATATACGATCTTATGAACATTTATATTGATTACGAATAAAACACACGGTAGGGCTCATAGAGAAGTAGGGCTGTAATGTACATTCCCAGATATGCCAATACACTTGCAACAAATTCCTAAACGGTGGAAAAGTCAAAATGTATTTTACATATTAATTCGGTTAATAAATAATTTGTTTAAGTTGCTTCTAAAAGCTTATAGCAAATAGTGAAATTTATAATATATAAGTACTTACGTAGAATACATTGTATAATGGAAATGGACAGCTAATGGCAAATGAGGGAGATTTTGAGGAAGTGGCTGAATTCAAATGCCTAGAAACAACCAGAGAAACAACAATCACAAATAGAAATGAGATGCGCAAAGAAATTAAACGTAGGCTCAATTGTGGAAATGCGTGCTATTATGCATTGCAGAAACTCTTGATGTCCCAACTCCTTTCAAAAAACGTTAAACTGAAAATATATATAAAACCATTATTCTACCTGTTATATTATAAGGGTGCGAAACATGGACTCTTACTTTAAGGGAGGAAATGATATTAAGAGTATTTGAGAATAAAGTACTTGGGAAATTTTTTGGACCAAAGAGAGATGAACAGACAGGTGAATGGAGAAGACTACATAACAATGAACTACATGGTCTTTATAGGAAGCCAGATATAATAAGAACAGTTAAGTCTCGTAGACTGCGATGGACAGGACACGTTGCGCGTATGGGGAATGAAAGACGCGCATGGAAGCTTCTTGTGGGAAAGCCAGAGGGAAAACGCCTAGTTGGTAGACCAAGAATGAGGTGGGAGAATAGAATTAACTATGATTTGAGGGAAGTGGATTATACAGGGAATGATTGGAAATCATTAGCTCAGGATAGGGATGTATGGAGTGCTCATGTCCGCGCGGCCATGAACCTACGGGTTCGATAGTGCCAGTGAGTAAGTAAGTACTTTTTAGAACAAGATTAAATCAAAGCCTTAAAGATAACTTTTGTATAATAATATTTTAATTTTTTTATGTTTTACAGATTTCCTTTGATTGCATGTAATGTTTCTGGCTTAAACAAATGTAAGTTTTCACTTATATCAGGAAGACAAGCGGGTAGTTCGAGGTCTGTTAGGAGGAAGGGTTTACTCTATGAGGAAGATTCCTAATAGAATGCTATTTGGCGTGAAAAGCTGGAACTACGAGGGCGGATCGGAAAGTAACGCACAATAATTTTTTTTAAAAAGTTTAATAGTAAAAAAAAGGAAAAAAATCACAAATGAACTTACATCTTTTACCTACTTTTCGACATAGTCACCAACTTTCCCAACACATTTTTCCCATCGTGTTACCAGTTTCAATATGCCCTGTTCGTAGAAGTCCGTTTGGTTGGAGTGTAGCCATCTGCGCACTGCTGATTTCACTTCCACATCTGTCTCAAAGCGTTTGCCGGCCAGGAATTTCTTCATGGGACCAAACAGATGAAAGTCCGATGGTGCAAGATCCGGACTGTATGGTGGATGCTGGAGCACCTCCCAACCAAATTCGGCGATTTTCTGACGAACGACAGCAGCAACATGGGGGCCAGCATTGTCATGAAGAAGTTTAACGTTAATGTTGTGACGTTTGTCACGAATGGCACGACGCAACTTCACCAAAGTTTTAATGTAGGCCGCAGCATTCACAGTGGTCCCGTGTTCAGCAAAGTCCACCAATAAAACACCATGCATATCCCAGAACACTGTCACAAGCACTTTCCTGACAGATTGAGTCACTTTGAATTTTTTCTTTACTGGGGAACCAGCATGTTTCCACTCCATTGATGCCTGCTTTGTTTCGGGCGTGTAGTGGTACGCCCACGACTCATCACCTGTGACGATTCCTTCCAGAAAGTCATGTCCTTGTGCGATGTACCGCGTTAAGTGGTCCAAGCTTGCCATCATTCGCTGGCCCTTGTGGTCGTCTGTCAGGTTCTTAGGCACCCAGCGAGCACTAACTTTACGGAATTTCAAATTTTCATAAACAATATCGTACACCGCACTATAGGAAATGTTGAACTTCTGCGATAAGGCTCGCAGTTGCACACGCCGGTCGTTCAGAATTGCCGCCTCAATGCCTCTGACATTCTTTGGGATTGCTGCTGTTGTCGGCCGGCCGGAGCGTGGCGAATCACTAAGGTTCACGCGTCCCTCTTGGAAGAATGTGCACCACCTGGAGACATTGCTACGGTCCATACAATCATCCCCATACACGCCATGCATGTCCCTGTGAATTTCACTGGGTTTATGCCCTTTGGCCCACAAAAATCGAACAACACTTCTCTGTTCCTCACAGGTGGACGACTGTAGCATGCGCGCCATCTTTGTTGCATAGTTCAAGCTTCTCTCGCAAGAGGTGCACCTGAGAAAAAAATACCATCTGTAGTGAAAACTTCAAACTATATTTCTGTGAAATTTCAACATTCTAGCTGCAATACCAAGCAAGAAAAAAATTATTGTGCGTTACTTTGCGATCCGCCCTCGTATTTATTATACAGCTGTTTCGCCTCTATGTTTCATTTGTATATTTGATATTGTCTCCACTTTCCTATTCCTACAGAAACCTCAATATGAATAAATACATATTACGAAATGGTACATGATATATAAAAATTGTATGTTACATATTGGGCATAATTAAAAGAATTGGTATGAACTTCGTTTTTTAATAACCTTACCTCATGTTTAATTCATTTCTTTCGTTGATAAATTGTTTTCATCCTTGTTGTGGTATCATAAAATTATTTAATGTCTTTACGACATGCTGCTGGTATGTGCGAGCAGTATTTTTTGCCAGTATGGGACCGATACCCAGTGTAAGGGTGACATATGGTCAGCATATCGGTTCCCTGAGCCGTTATACCTGGTTATCTCAGCATGGAGCCGCTACTCATTGTAAATACCCAAATTCCTCATGATGCTGGGTGGACATAGGTCTCAAACTGCCCAAAATTACAATAGAAAATTTTCTCCCCCCCATGGTGATTCGAACCAGCGCTAGTCCCTGTGCCTTAAACCATTCGGACATGGCGCGAGACAAAAACATGAATATATCGGTATTTATAGATATTTTAAACCATTAGCTTATAATGCAGTAAAACTTGTTCAAAGCGGAATCGATGGGACCAATTTTTCTTTCCACGTTAGACAACATTCCGCATTATAAAAAACAAAAATTATTAACCAGTCTTGGGTTATGGAGCACCGTATATGTATTTTTATGTACCTTGGATTAATATTGTAGTTCCGATGCTGTTGGAAAGTGGAATACAGTAGGTACGAGCGACTTCGACGGTAACGCGCGAAAAAACAGTCCCGTTTCGTCAGCGTTAAAAATGTCTCTTAGGCGCGTATCCTGAAATTAAAGTATGTAGTTTCGGTTTCCACACACCAACAATATTTTTGTCCACATCCTTTGATTCCCCACAAATTTCATTCCACACTACATTGTGTCGTCTTTTAAAACTGTCCATAACCAAACTGAAGATGCCTTGAAATCGTTATTCCCCAGGGATTTAGCAACAACTAGAGCTTGACTTTGGAGCATCGAACCGGATATTTGGAGATTTTTTTATCTCGTGGAGTTGTAAAACACCCTCACACCTTGTTGATTTCTTCATTTCCCTCCTTTTTTTTTACAGTTTCCTTGCGTCCATTTATTCATTATTTTTTCTTTGTGTTTTAAAAATCTCAAACTTGGGTTTTTTTCACATTTAAATTTAGTCATTATTTCGCGTACTCAGAGTTTGTTTTTCTTTATCTTCAATCACTTTCACTTTTTCGTTTAATGACAATGATACATACGATTTAGCCATCTTTATTCCGTAAATTGAGAACGCTACCTGTGGTAGATACGTACACAATCGGTCTCAGATCTTATACTTATTTAAGATTTTACAGTGCACTGGTTATTTGTAAGACATGTCACAAGCCAAATATTTATTAAACGAACCTGTATTTCGCAAAACGGGTGTGCAGTGAGGCCGAAAGAAATTCTAGATACAGGTAGAAACTCTACTTCACCCGGCGGCAGAAATCATCTCCTATTTTAATTCGCCTAACGGGAATTCAAAGAAGTTGAAACTAATTTATTTCCCTCTCTTATCATTCCGCCTTATAAACATTTTCTTTCATGAATCGTGTAGAAATGTCCTTCCGTTTCCGCGTTGGACAGATTACATTTTATACAAAATAAATACACTTAAAATTATTATTTTGCCGGGACCAATTAATTTGTTCATATTGGACAGATTTCCGCATTATTCACTTCCGGATTAAACAAGTTTTACTGTATTAATTCAAGTTACATTTAGGTGAATGGGGAAGATCACATAACAATTAGCTACACAACTTTACAATACTGTAATGACGAAAAGTTTTTTTAAGGCTATCAACGAGTGAAATTTGAGTGAAAATGGACCAAAATACACATTTTGTATTTTATCTCTCACAAATAGGCTACTTGAAAATGTCTACTGTAAAAACAACAGGTTTAGTTTTTCTAGGGTGTGCGCCACTAAATCCAATTAGAGAATAAAATAATAGAACAAGTGAGCAATTTTAATTGCCTGGAATACAATGTGTCGTGTAGAAAACTGAAGGCACTGAAAACAAAATAAATAAATTTAATTATTTGTGTGGCGAAATATAATTAAGTCTCAAAGTAACTAGAAACGAGACACTTTTAAAATGTGGTTCCAACACTGGGTCTTACCTAAAAACCAGGAACGAAGAATAGAAACGTCAGAAATGAGGTTTCTGAGGAGTGTGGCTGGATGCTGTACAATAACAGATCGAAAATTAAATTAAAATATACGAAGTGAACTAAATACATTCAAACTATTGCACAATACAGAGATGAATGGATGCACCACATCAATACAATGGATAACAATAGAATTCCGAAACAGATTCTTCATTACAAACCACTAGGACGAAGAAATGTAGGAAGACCCAGTAAAAGATGGACAGACCAATTCTAGCATGAGATCGGAAGAGCCTTATCCTTGATGATGATGACCTCTCATATTCCAGTTCAAGATGTTGTCTAATGAGCTGCATCTTGCTCTCAGGTCTTCATGTTTGACAGCGATACAGTTGTTCAGATCACCTTCATCAGGGTGATGCATTTCGGTGAAGGCAGAACATTGACTTTGTGAAGGTGTTTTGCCAGGCAGTCGTGGCCCGTTGTCATTCTAAAATCCTGTTCAAGATAATATATAATTTATTGCTATTTCGCCATTATTAAAGTTCTGGCGGCCATTTTTAAACTTCCCTAGAACTAGTGGCAAAAATGATACCAATATATCAAAGATTGACATCAGATGTATTGTTGGAGAGAGGCACAAAAAGAAAAACCCAAAATGCTAATGAGAGTCTCCACCATACAGTTTGGCACAAATGTCCAAAAGAAATATTTGTTTCAAGACAGAAATTGGAACTGTGGCGCTCCCATTTACCGTTCTCCTACTAGGACAGGATGGCCGGGGTTTTTTAATGGGCATTTAAATTTAGATACCTATAGCAGAATCTATGTCCCCCCTTAAGAAAACAAATCATAAAAATTAAACTGAAAAAGATAGGATCATAATTGTTTTTTTAACTAATTCCTTATATATTTATGCATGTAATAACGTACTCACCTAATTTTGCACCTCCACATTTCGCTGCTGGTGGTATTCCAAAAAACAGCCCACGCGGCACAATGGAAGGTGACACTGTTTACACTTAAATGTTGTCTGTTTACCCCTTCCAGATGGAGCTTTTTATTTTTCTCTATACACAAAGCACACACTTTTGCACGGCCTGATATTTTTTCCAAAGAATGGAAAAGTTTAGGGGATGAGTTCCGATGGGCAAACTTCTCTTCCTGCCTGTACGCTTGCGAGATATGAACGTACTTATTAGCTGACGCACCAAGTTTCCGTGTGCTGTACTCGAGAGCTGGTTTGTCAGGTCATATCAGATGAAACAGTTCACAATACACAAAATGTAATAGAAACTCCCACCACTTTTTTAAAAATCGGCCCACACCATAATATTCGCGTTTCTGATCACTTATATCCACGGCTCCAATGTGCTTCGTGTAATTTATGACGGCATTAGGACACGGAGAACTTCTATTTCTTCATTGCCTTTTTCTGTTTTTCTTGTGACTGAACCATCAGTCCGGGGATCGGAATTCGTGGAAAGGAGAAGAACAACACGATTTTCTTGCCACACTACCGCCGTCACATCTTTATGCTGCATTTTTCTGGACTCGCCTCTTTTCAATTTCAAAAGAGTTGGTTTTCTAAATTCGGCTGGCCAATTCTTTCTGTTTGCCCTTTTAGTGCCACAGCTATAAGTGTCTTCCGCCAGTAACATTTTCATAAGATTTGTGATGCTGAAAAAATTGTCAAAATCCATTTTCCCCAGAAATTTTCTGTAAGTTGTAGTACAACCTGTTCCCCTAGTAAAAGATCCTGTGGTCGAATTTCTTTTTTTCCTTTATAAATTTCACATTTCAGAAGATAACCATTGGCACTGTCAGCTAGGCCCCAAGCCTTGATCTCCCATTTAGTTGGCTTTCCAGGTAGATATTGTTTCAGAAAAAACCTCCCCTTGAAACCGATCATTGCCTCGTCCATAGGCTGGTATGTACATCTGTCTGAATTCTTCCATTAGATCTAGAGCTGGTCTTGCTTTATAGAAAACGTCAACATTTTTGCTCTGCTGGTCAGATCTTTGTTCATCATCATTCAGATGTAAATATTGGCACAATTTTTTGAATCGTTTTAGTGTCATGGCTTGTCTTACTATAGGGCAGACACAGAAATCGCCTTGAAAATAATCGTCAATTTCTGTAAGGTCAACAAGGCCAATATAAATCAGAATTCCTATACAGGCTCGTATTTCTTCTGCATTTGTTTCTTCCCAGTTGTTATCGATTTTTTCAGCTTTTCTTTGTGATAAAGCTGCATACTTATTTGTTTCTTCTGCAACTTTGTTTTAAAAATCATTAGAATCATTGCAGAGACTCTTGATGTCCCAACTCCTTTCAAAAAACGTTAAGCTGAAAATATATAAAACTATTATTCTACCAGTTATATTATATGGGTGCGAAACATGGACTCTTACTTTAAGGGAGGAAAGGAGATTATGAGTATTAGAGAATAAAGTTCTTAGGAAAATTTTTGGACCAAAGAGAGATGAACAGACAGGTGAATGGAGAAGACTACATAACAATGAACTACATGGTTTTTATAGGAAGCCAGATATAATAAGAACAGTAAAGTCTCATAGATTGCGATGGGCAGGACATGATGCGCGTATGGGGCATGAAAGACGTGCATGGAAACTTCTTGTAGGAAACCCAGAAGGAAAACGCCCAGTTGGTAGACCAAGAATGAGGTGGGAGAACAACATTAACTATGATTTGAGGGAAGTGGATTATACAGGGAATGATTGGAGAGCATTGGCTCAGGATAGGGATGTATGGAGAGCTTATGTCCGCGCGGCCATGAACCTACGGGTTCGATAGTGCAGTGAGTAAGTAAGTAAGTAAGTAACTCAAAAAATTCTTTTTCAATGCTGCCAACTGGTAGACTGTGTATAGACCCTGAAAAATGTTCGTACTTTTCTAATTCTTTGAAATTTGCTGTATTTTTCCATTTCAGATCCGCAGCTAGGACCGGGGCCTCTGTCTTGAATTCTTTCAAAGTTGTCTTCTGTCCATCTTCATCACATTATCATCCTCATATTCCTCTGACGAAAATATTGACACATCACTATCAGAACTTTCTTCTAAAACTCGTAAAATATCCACGTCTCGACTCTTTTACGCGATGTGCGAGATGTCATGAGTTCAACCTCAACTGAGCCCTCAGGAAGTAACTTCATTATCTGTGACCTATATAAGTGTTTATCCTTACACACGTGCAGGAATGCCTACTCATCACACCTGCATAAAGAGATCACGTGTTCTGTACGCACGACGCAATATTTTTAAGATGCTTTCATCAAGGGCACTTTAGAGCGTTTAGGCCGGCAGGAGACATTTAAATCTCGAGCGCTTCGGAGCTTTAGGCCGGTAAAGGGCAGTCAGAAGTATGAATAACTTTGTAGTCTTTTTTCTCAAAGTGTATTTTTCAAGCGCATGCCCATTTAAAAAAAGTTCCTTGCACTACAGTTTTTGTCCTATCCAATTGAAATTTTGTAAACTTTTCTGCAAGAGTACAAACTTGAACTGGATTTTAATCATAACTCAAAAATGCTCGTAAGTTATGACTTTTTTTATATTGTCGTAGATATCTCAGTTTCCGTCAACATGAGAAATCAATTCAAACAATTTTTTTTTACTCAAAATCATTAATCGCACAAAAAAATCCAGTTCAATTTTGAAAACAGAGAGTACAACGAATATCCAGAGCAAATATTGGAACAAAATAATGATAATTACGCTGCAAGGAACTTATATAATTAATTAAAGTAAAAAAAAAACACACAAAAAAGTCAAAACTTGAGATCCATTAAAATAAATCACTTGAAATTCAAGATAGAAGTTATTAATCTACAAAGAGCTATTTGTAATTTGGAAAAAATAAGTGCCAGTTATAATTTTAAAATTTCCAAGAATAAAACTAAAATTTTAGCATTTAAAGGACATGATACCTTAGGAGCAAAAATAGTAATTGATGATAAAATATTAGAGCAAGTGAATAGTTTTAAATGTCTATGTTTCAATTTATCATATGTTAAAACTGAAGATATTAATGACAAAATAAATGCATTTAATCTAATGTGTGGCACTATTAAAAGAACCCTTAAAAACACAAGAAAAGAAACAAAAATGAAATTTTATGAAGTTATGGCTGTTCCTGTATTGATGTATGGTTCAGAATGTTGGGACGATTAGTAAAAGACTAGAACAAAAATTGGAAGCAATTGAGATGAGATTTTTAAGAAATATAGCAGGATATATTCTGCTGGATAAGAAAAGAAATGAAGATATAAGAAAGGAACTAAATATTTTCAAACTTAGAGATCGAATAATTAAATATAGGAACGACAGGAAAGAACATGTTAATAGAATACCAGAAGATAGATTTTCAAAATTATTGTTGAATTATAAACCATACGGAAGGAGAAATATTGGAAGTCCACACAGAACATGGTCTGAACAATTTCAACAATTCTAGCTTTCATGAAACCGCAACGAGCCAACAGGCTTAATCCCTGGATGATAATGAAGAAATTATTCATACTGGTATACATTTGTGATAAAAATTTGAAAGAAATACTTTTATTAGATTCGGAGTATCAAAATTCACTCATGACTACCTTTAATATAATAATGTTTTTCTTCATAGATATGACGACATTCCATTAAAATAAACTCAATTTCTGATTCAATACCAAGGCATTTCTTGTGAAAAAATCAATAAATATTTTCACTTACCGTACTGCAACAATAATTTGTGCGTTTTGCGGTTTTTATTTCAAATTATATAGATGTAGTCCTGCGGTCCTGGAATTGAATCCCGTCTCACTATGCAATATTCCGATTCGTATGACTCTGCCGAGGAAAACAAGTAAAATATATCAGTATGGAGATAGCAATAATTGCGAATTATAGCAGTTAGGATCATCACAGATATCCAACAAATGTCTATATATCAAGTTTAAAACCAAAAAAATATTAAAAACAAACCAAAAAGTGTGATTTAAGCAATAACATGATAGACAAAAAAGAAGAAAAAAATAAATTTACGATGATTTATTCTATAATCCTTTAATTTTAACACAAATGTACAAATAGTTGTTACTGTTAGATTGCTAATAGCAATACCTGCTATTAGTAGGCCATACTGCTATTCAAGACTATCAAACAATCATGTAGAAGATACACATTTTGAGTTCATTTCGAGGCAACAGAGATGCGGTGTTGCCAAAAAACAAAAGACAATCGCTAGGCTTGACCTTGTTGAAGGTGTCACAAATCCTGATAATAAGATCAAACTCTTAATAACATTACGAAAATAAAACTTTAAAAACTTTGCAAAACAAATTAAAATATATATTCTGTATAATGACCTAGAGGTATTCCGATAATATATTTTAATAGCAAATTTATTTAAGATTATATGAAAATGTTAATTTGTTATGTAGGTTTGAAGGATTTAGTGTAATTATTAAATACAACTGAATGTGTAATTCTAATTGGAACTTAACACAGAGCCATTTGACCTACCTTCCGATTGTCCAGAGACGATCAATAAAGAACAGCGTTGCAATATCTAAATTCTTTCTCAAAGTATGTTATGTAAACAGATTTTACTTGTTCATTAACCAAACTTAATACATCTACTGACCAACTCACTGGCACAGTAGAACCCGAAGGTTCATGGCCGCACGGACATAAGCTCTCCTTACATCCATATCCTGAACTAATGTTTTCCAATGTACAATAATCTACATCCTCAAACTAACTAACTCACCGGCACTATCGAACCCATAGGTTCATGACCGCACGGACATAAGCTCTCCATACATCCCTATCCTGAACTAATCCTTTCCAATTATCCCCTGTATAATCTACTTCCATCAAACTAACACACTGGCTCTATCGAACCCGTAGGTTCATGGCCGCGCGGACATAAGCTCTCCTTACATCCCTATCCTTAACTAATGTTTTCCAATGTACAATAATCTACATCCTCAAACTAACTAACTCACCGGCACTATCGAACCCATAGGTTCATGGCCGCGCGGACATAAGCTCTCCATACATCCCTATCCTGAACTAATCTTTTCCAATTATCCCCTGTATAATCTACTTCCATCAAACTAACTAACACACTGGCTCTATCGAACCCGTAGGTTCATGGCCGCGCGGACATAAGCTCTCCATACATCCCTATCCTGAAATAATCTTTTCCAATTATCCCCTGTATAATCTACTTCCATCAAACTAACTAACACACTGGCTCTATCGAACCCGTAGGTTCATGGCCGCGCGGACATAAGCTCTCCATACATCCCTATCCTGAACTAATATTTTTCAGTTATCCCCTGTATAATCTACTTCCATCAAACTAACTAATACACTAGCTCTATCGAACCAGTAGGTTCATGGCTGCGCGGACATAAGCTCTCCTTACATCCCTATCCTGAACTAATGTTTTCCAATTATACCCTGTATAATCTACATCCTCAAACTAACTCACCGGCACTATCGAACCCATAGGTTCGTGGCCGCGCGGACGTAAGCTCTCCATACATCCCTATCCTGAACTAATCTTTTCCAATTATCCCCTGTATAATCTACTTCCATCAAACTAACTAACACACTGGCTCTATCGAACCCGTAGGTTCATGGCCGCGCGGACATAAGCTCTCCATACATCCCTATCCTGAACTAATGTTTTCCAATTTACAATAATCTACATCCTCAAACTAACTCACCGGCACTATCGAACCCATAGGTTAATGGCCGCGCGGACATAAGCTCTCCATACATCCCTATCCTGAACTAATGTTTTCCAATGTACAATAATCTACATCCTCAAACTAACTAACTCACCGGCACTATCGAACCCATAGGTTCATGGCCGCGCGGACATAAGCTCTCCATACATCCCTATCCTGAACTAATGTTTTCCAATGTACAATAATCTACATCCTCAAACTAACTAACTCACCGGCACTATCGAACCCATAGGTTCATGGCCGCGCGGACATAAGCTCTCCATACATCCCTATCCTGAACTAATGTTTTCCAATGTACAATAATCTACATCCTCAAACTAACTCACCGGCACTATCAACCCATAGGTTCATGGCCGCGCGGACATAAGCTCTCCTTACATCCCTATCCTGAACTAATGTTTTCCAATGAACCCCTGTATAATCTACATCCATCAAAGTAACTAACACACTGGCACTATCGAACCCATAGGTTCATAGCCGCGCGGACATAAGCTCTCCATACATCCCTATCCTGAACTAATCTTTGCCAATTACCCCCTGTAATAATCTACTTCCATCAAACTAACTAACACCTGGCTCTATCGAACCAGTAGGTTCATGGCCGCGCGGACATAAGCTCTCCTTACATCCCTATCCTAAACTAATGTTTTCCAATTATACACTGTATAATCTACATCCATCAAACTAACTAACACACTGGCACTATTGAACCCATAGGTTCATGACCGCGCGGACGTAAGCTCTCCATACATCCCTATCCTGAACTAATCTTTTCCAATTATCCCCTGTATAATCTACTTCCATCAAACTAACTAACACACTGGCTCTATCGAACCCGTAGGTTCATGGCCGCGCGGACATAAGCTCTCCATACATCCCTATCCTGAAATAATCTTTTCCAATTACCCCCTGTATAATCTACTTCCATCAAACTAACTAACACACTGGCTCTATCGAACCCGTAGGTTCATGGCCGCGAGGACATAAAGCTCTCCATACATCCCTATCCTGAACTAATCTTTTCCAGTTATCCCCTGTATAATCTACTTCCATCCAACTAACTAACACACTACCTCTATCGAACCAGTAGGTTCATGGCTGCGCGGACATAAGCTCTCCTTACATCCCTATCCTAAACTAATGTTTTCCAATGTACAATAATCTACATCCTCAAACTAACTCACCGGCACTATCGAACCCGTAGGTTCATGGCCGCGCGGACATAAGCTCTCCATACATCCCTATCCTGAAATAATCTTTTCCAATTACCCCCTGTATAATCTACTTCCATCAAACTAACTAACACACTGGCTCTATCGAACCCGTAGGTTCATGGCCGCGCGGACATAAGCTCTCCATACATCCCTATCCTGAACTAATCTTTTCCAATTACCCCCTGTATAATCTACTTCCATCAAACTAACTAACACACTGGCTCTATCGAACCCGTAGGTTCATGGCCGCGCGGACATAAGCTCTCCATACATCCCTATCCTGAACTAATCTTTTCCAGTTATCCCCTGTATAATCTACTTCCATCAAACTAACACACTGGCTCTATCGAACCCGTAGGTTCATGGCCGCGCGGACATAAGCTCTCCTTACATCCCTATCCTAAACTAATGTTTTCCAATTACTACCTGTATAATCTACTTCCATCAAACTAACTAACACACTGGCTCTATCGAACCCATAGGTTCATGGCCGCGCGGACATAAGCTCTCCATACATCCCTATCCTGAACTAATCTTTTCCAGTTATCCCCTGTATAATCTACTTCCATCAAACTAACTAACACACTGGCTCTATCGAACCCGTAGGTTCATGGCCGCGCGGACATAAGCTCTCCTTACATCCCTATCCTGAACTAATCTTTTCCAATTAACCCCTGTATAATCTACTTCCATCAAACTAACACACTGGCTCTATCGAACCCGTAGGTTCATGGCCGCGCGGACATAAGCTCTCCATACATCCCTATCCTGAACTAATCTTTTCCATTTACCCCCTGTATAATCTACTTCCATCAAACTAACTAACACACTGGCTCTATCGAACCCGTAGGTTCATGGCCGCGCGGACATAAGCTCTCCTTACATCCCTATCCTAAACTAATGTTTTCCAATGTACAATAATCTACATCCTCAAACTAACTCACCGGCACTATCGAACCCATAGGTTCATGGCCGCGCGGACATAAGCTCTCCATACATCCCTATCCTGAACTAATCTTTTCCAATTACCCCCTGTATAATCTACTTCCATCAAAATAACTAACACACTGGCTCTATCGAACCCGTAGGTTCATGGCCGCGCGGACATAAGCTCTCCATACATCCCTATCCTGAAATAATCTTTTCCAATTACCCCCTGTATAATCTACTTCCATCAAACTAAACACACTGGCTCTATCGAACCCGTAGGTTCATGGCCGCGAGGACATAAGCTCTCCATACATCCCTATCCTGAACTAACTTTTCCAGTTATCCCCTGTATAATCTACTTCCATCAAACTAACTAACACACTGGCTCTATCGAACCAGTAGGTTCATGGCCGCGCGGACATAAGCTCTCCTTACATCCCTATCCTGAACTAATGTTTTCCATTGTACAATAATCTACATCCTCAAACTAACTCACCGGCATTATCGAACCCATAGGTTCATGGCCGAGCGGACATAAGCTCTCCTTAAATCCCTATCCTGAACTAATCTTTTCCAATTACCCCCTGTATAATCTACTTCCATCAAACTAACTAACACACTGGCTCTATCGAACCCGTAGGTTCATGGCCGCGCGGACATAAGCTCTCCTTACATCCCTATCCTAAACTAATGTTTTCCAATGTACAATAATCTACATCCTCAAACTAACTCACCGGCACTATCGAACCCATAGGTTCATGGCCGCGCGGACATAAGCTCTCCTTACATCCCTATCCTAAACTAATGTTTTCCAATGTACAATAATCTACATCCTCAAAATAACTCACCGGCACTATCGAACCCATAGGTTCATGGCCGCGCGGACATAAGCTCTCCTTACATCCCTATCCTAAACTAATGTTTTCCAATGTACAATAATCTACATCCTCAAACTAACTCACCGGCTCTATCGAACCCGTAGGTTCATGGCGCGCGCGGACATAAGCTCTCCATACATCCCTATCCTGAACTAATGTTTCATTACCCCTGTATAATCTACTTCCATCAAACTAACTAACACCTGGCTCTATCGACCCATAGGTTCATGGCCGCGCGGACATAAGCTCTCCATACATCCCTATCCTGAACTAATGTTTTCCAATTACCCTGTATAATCTACTTCCATCAAACTAACACACTGGCTCTATCGAACCCATAGGTTCATGGCCGCGCGGACATAAGCTCTCCATACATCCCTTCCTGAACTAATCTTTTCCAATTATCCCCTGTATAATCTACTTCCATCAAACTAATAACACACTGGCTCTATCGAACCCTAGGTTCATGGCCGCGCGGACATAAGCTCTCCATACATCCCTATCCTGAAATAATCTTTTCCAATTACCCCCTGTATAATCTACTTCCATCAAACTAACTAACACACTGGCACTATCGATCCCATAGGTTCATGGCCGCGCGAGACATAAGCTCTCCATACATCCCTATCCTGAACTAATTCTTTTCCAATTATCCCCTGTATAATCTACTTGCATCAAACTACAACACACTGGCTCTATCGAACCCATAGGTTCATGGCCGCGCGAACATAAGCTCTCCATACATCCCTATCCTGAACTAATCTTTTTCCAATTACCCTCTGTTAATCTACTTCCATCGCTCTAACACACTGGCACTATCGAACCCATCGTTTCGTGGCCGCGCGGACATAAGCTCTCCTTACATCCCTATCCTGAACTAATTTTTCCATGTACCATAATCTACATCCTCAAACTAACTCACCGCACTATCGAACCCATAGGTTCATGGCCGCGCGGACATAAGCTCTCCATACTCCCTATCCTGATCTAACTTTTCCAATTATCACCCCTGTGTAAATCTACTTCCATCGAACTAACTAACACACTGGCTCTATCGACGCCATAGGTTCATGTCCGCGGCGGACTAAGCTCGCCTTACACCCTAATCCTAACTAATGTTTTCCAATGTACAATATCTACACCTCAACTAACTCACCGGCACTATCGAACCCATAGGTTCATGGCGCGCGGACATAAGCTCTCCATACATCCCTATCCTAAAATAATCTTTTCCAATTACCCCCTGTATAATCTACTTCCATCAAACTAAATAACACACTGGCTCTATCGAACCCGTAGGTTCATGGCCTCGCGGACATTAAGCCTCTCCATACACCCTATCCTGAACTAATCTTTTCCAATTACCTCCTGTATAATCTATCTTCTTGCATCAACTATCACACTGGCTGCTATCGAACCCATAGGTTCGTGGCCGCGCGGACATAAGCTCTCCTACATCCCTATCCTGAACTAATGGTTTCCAATTAACCCCTGTAGCATCTACTTCCATCAAACTAACCACTGGCTCTATCGAACCCATAGGTTCGTGGCCGCGCGGGACATAAGCTCTCCATACAATCCCTATCCTGAACTATGTTTTCAATTACCCCACCCCCTGTATAATCTACTTCCATTGAACTAACGCCTGGCTCTTCTATCGAACCCATAAGGTTGCGTTGGCCGCGTGGACATCAGCTCTCCTTACATCCCTATCCTGACTAATGTTTTCCAATGTACACTACTCTACTCCTCAAACTAACTCACGCG